>SNQJ01S0022261.1:141141-161628 GCA_010110895.2 Picea sitchensis
CATTTCAAGAGAAATAGTTGGAGAGTTTAACTTCAATATTTTGTCACATTATGACATTTCAAAGTAATAATATGGTTGACTTCAATATTATGTCATAATGTGACATTTGAGTAGAAATAATATAAAAGGTTATGTTTGAGGTTCACAGTAAGGTTGATTTAAATGTGATTCACATTATGACATTTCAATGATAATACTTGTAGATATTTTGTTTCCTTTGTGACATTCATCTAGGTTTATTTATGTTGAACTGCTACATTCCTCAATGCTTACGTTGTAATATGACATTCATAAAAGTTACGTCACATGTGACATTCATCAAGAGTTATGATTAATTTGTGATATTGCATTGCAACATTCATCTTGTTGGACTTATGTCAAATTGTAGCGCCCCTCAAAGGTTATGTCACATTATGATGTTTGTGAAATGATGTGTTTGATTAGGACATTCCTCATTGGGTATGTGTCATTGAAACATTCACTTTGGTTGACTTACGTGGAATTGCTACGATCCTCAATAGCTACGTCACATTACTAGGTTCCTCAATAGTTATGGTTGAATATTAATGTCATGTTGCAACAATCATCTTGGTTGACTTATGTCGAATTTCTACATTCCTCGATGGGTGTGTCACATTGCAACACCCATCAAGGGTTATGTTCCATTGCAGTGTTCCTCAAAGCTTATGTTATATTGTGATATTCCCCAATACTTATGTTCAATTGAGACATTCATCAATGGTTACATATAATTTTAACAATTGATAGCCATTAATTGTATGCAATGTCATAATATTCTATAACATTGTGATAATAAGAGGTGGACTTCAATATTATGTCACATTGTGACATTCTGAGGTTCATAATGTGGTTGACTTCAATGTTATAAGATATTGGGACATTTCAAGAAAAATAATTGAAGAGGGTAACTTCAATATTTTGTCACGTTGTGATATTTCAAAGTATAATATGGTTTCCTTATGTTGACCATGGTTGACTTTGGATAGCCATGGTTCACTATTATTGACTTTGGATGACTATGGTTGACTTTGATGGCATTTGCTAACCATGGTTTTCTATGGATGACCATGATTGAGTATGTTTCAATATGCTTGACTAGTAATATCACATTGTGGCATTAATCTTCTTTGACTTATTTCAAATTGCTACATTCCTTTATGCTTGTGTCATATTGTGATGTCCATTAAGGGTTATGTTACATTGCAACATTCCTTGAGCATTAAGTTGGATTGCGATGTTCCCCAATGGCTATTTTGGATTGAGAAATTACTCAATGGTTATATATAATTTCAATAATTGATACCCATTAAATGTATCCAATGTCATAATATTCTATCACATTGCAACAATAAGAGGTGGACCTCAATATTATGTCACAATGTGATATTCAGAGGTTGATAATATGGTTAACTTCAATGTTATATGACACATGGGGATAGTTCAAGAAAACAAAATTAGGAGGCTAACTTCAATATTTTGTCATGTTGTGATATTTCAAAGTAATAATATGGTTGACTTCAATGTTGTATCACATTATGACTTCAAAGTAATGATATGGTTGACATCAATGTTGTGTCATAGTAGTGTCCCTTAAATCTTATGTTACATTGAAACATTCTTGAAGGGATGTGTTTGATTTTGACATTCTCAATGGTTATGTGGCATTGGAACATTCAATTTGTTTGACTTATGTCGAATTGTTATGTTTCTTAATAGTTATATCGTAATGCAATATTCCTCAAGGGTTATTTTGGATTTTGACAATCCTTAAAAACAAAATTCATAGTGTGGCATTTATCATGGTGACTTTTGTTTATTATGGTTGATTTTGATTAGCCATGGTTCACTATGATTGACTTTGGATTACTATAGTTAACCATGGTTGACCATATTTGAATATGGTTGAATTTCATTGACTATGATTGAATTTGGTTAATCATTATTGGATATAGTCATGTTTAATTAATTGTTGTATATTATAGAGTGAACAATCCCATGGGATGGGCATTACACACACCATCCACCTGATCACACGGTAAGCATATCGATCCACAAGCATTCAAGAGATACATTCGTAGGTTGAGCATTTAGCCATTGGGTTACCATCATTGTTGTGTTTATTCAGGAAATATACTTTACCTCACAACCATAGTGATTACATATGAATCTCCAAATCTATATTTCTATAGAATCAGTGTAGTTGTTGTGATGGAAAAGGAAAGGAAGATTTGTTTGAAATTGTACATGAATATATTCATGATTGTTGAGTTGTTATTGTTTACTTTGGAACTAAAAAGATAATAAAAAAAATCCATCCTTACATGCCTATTGAATAATAGTGAATAGAGAATCTTGAAAAGGAAGTTGCACTTAGATTTTCATTGAGCATAGAAGTCTCATAATCCATCCTACATAGTTTTTTATAGACATATTTAGTGACCTTTATTATTTGTTGTAAGTTTCATCAAAGGAAGAGAAGCTTGATAAGTAATCTTAAATAGTAGTTGCTAGGTAGTTCACACTCAGAATTACTCCTTGAAGAGACCTTGCATCATGAAAGCTAAAAGAAAATTCTACAAGTATTCATGTTGGTGAAGTGAGTGAACTATAAGTACTTCACTTATGGATGAATTAAGAAACATCTAATTATTCTATTATTTTTCTATAAATGGAGGTTTTTAAGAAAGATTAAGACAACACCAAATTATCCACAAAATTGAACCAATAATCATATAAGATTAAACCTCACAATAACCAATTAATTTACAACCTATAAACTAATATGTTTAATTATTTAACCAAATGTATATAAAGATATATAACATTAAATTTAATATATCTCAAATCATGAATATATATTAAATATATATTGTAAAGATATTATAATTAATGAATATGAAGTATATTTGGACTTAGGATACATTGAATTAAAATGGGATTTATGCATTAGGATACCATTGTTTTTGTGAGGGAGTACCAAGCATGAACATCATAAACCCTTATTTGTTGCGAAAAGGTACACCTAAAACTATCTTCCCATGTAGTGGAGGGCCATGGTGTACTATATTTATTCTAATTTACATAATCGCAGCAATGTATTAAATTAAATTGTTATCAAACTAAGAATGGCATATAAATTCAGTTCTTAAATGAGTTTAGGCTTCATGAAACAAAATAATAAATGTATAGTTATCATTTGTTTTATATATGTTCAATAAAGGGTATGTTGGATATAAATATATAATATATAATAATGAAAACAGGTCCAGCATTAATCAATGATAGATTCGACAACTGGGTAGATAAGGATGTTTATGTGAGCTTACAGCTAATACCAGTCGGGTACATTGAAAAAAAAAACACTGACATCATTGTTGTCTGATAAAATATTATTTTTTGTTTTCACTTGTGACAGTAGGTAATTATTTCACGTCATCTGATGGCCTCATCCCCGAGGAGCACAAGTCGCCTCTAAATGACAAGAATGGTCGACTGGACTAAAATAAAATATTACTCGGCCCCATGAGCATTGGAAATAATGTCGACAAAATTTGAGTGGTATAGTTTCCATGTATTAGTAAGATTCAATGAATCTGACCTTTTGGGTTAAATCAAAATTGTCCAAAACTTTGACAATGTTTAGAAACTATGGGGCATTTTACGTGGACAATGTTTTATTTAAACAATGATCCTTTTCAACCACATGATATCAAATTAAACCATAATGCATCACAATGTTTTTGAAGATAAGTTCAATGGTAATTTAGAAATTTAGAGAATAATATAATATTTTGTCAAAACAAGTGAACACATGTATTATGCACTTAGTAGTGTTTCATTTAATATAATTTAATCAATGTAGTATTCTCGGTTGTTTATTGATAGCTAAATGAATTATTTTGTATTTATTTATTGGTTAGCTTAAGTATTTAAGTGTTTTGAGTTTTATGGAGGAGGTTTAGGGGTAATTATCTTTATTAAGTGTCGGGTTCTACTAGTTAATGAAATGGAGGAATATACCAATTGTTATTGTTCTCTCCCTTGAAGTTTTGATTGAAATATATGTGTGTGCGCTTTCCCTTGAAGTTTTGTTTGAGATATGTGTGGGGGATGTGCGTATGAGTGTTTTTTCCTTGGAATATATACTAGCACAACCACCTAATTATGTATGGTTGGTAAAAGTAAACCCTACCAACTTTATGTATCATCTTCTATAAGTTTTTTTTTTTCCAAAAACAAATTCATATCTATCCAATAAATTGAATAGTAATTACAACTTTTAGCAGTTGATTACACTTACAAAAGTAATATTACATAAATAATGTATATATATCATCTATGTCCCTTTGAAATATATTCATCTATCCTACCTTTCTTTCCTTCCTTTTAAGCTCATGCCACTGCCGTGAAGAAAGGTTAACAGTGACCATTTGTAATTTAGAAGTTCATAGACTAACGTTCAAATAGGGAGTCAATTCCTTATTGGAATTAGAGGCATCATATTTGGGAAGTATTTTCATTCCCCCTATAGGGGTTTCTCATATGGCTATGATCCTCAAGAAGGAAAGATTGGTATTCATGTAGATTATTATTTGTCCCTAGTACCTCCAAAACAATAATATTCTTCTTCTCTAGAGAAATAGATAACTGATTGGAATTGTTATGATATGCTTCTTCCTCTAGATACGGTTTCTCACATGCTTGCCATATTTTTTGTTAATATTTATGTCCTTTGTACCTCTTTGAGTAGAAGTATGCATCAGGATAAGAATCTTAGGATTCCCAGGTTCTTGGTGAAGTCAACACTAAAAACAAGTATTCCTATAATCCATAACTTGAACAGATATAGAATTTCCCCTTTGAAAGAAAATCTTATCTAGTAAACCATGACTAAGATCAATATCAACAAATATTCTAGCAAATGTGAACAAATATATTTTAATCTACTCTAGATACAATTTTATGTAACTTCCCAAGGTATTGCCAATATATTTGAGATTCAAGACACAAGAGCGCAATTAACACATTCCTTACAGGATTAAATCCCACCAACACAGGAAACCATAAGACACGAGCACAATTAACACATTCCTTGTAGGATTAAATCCCACCAACATAGGAAAACAATATCACTACAATGTCCAAATATTATAGTTAGAAATTATTCTAAATTGCATCTAATTTAATGCTTAGTAATCAAACACATACAAGGGATTTTTTTTCATTAAACTGCATCAACGAGCCTTCTATTAATTTTTATAAAATTTATGAAATTCAGAAGTAGAAGCCTCTATGGGATTTGATCTTTCTAAATCTATATATGGGCTCAAAGTCCATTTAAATTTTATGCATACAAATCCTACGAGTGAATTAAGAGATGACTAGGATTATTTTAGTCTCTCTCCTCTTCTTCCTCAAAATGTCACAATGCAACAAGGTCCATTAGTTGAAGGTTGATTCAATGGTTGAAAATCAATTATCCTTTATTCCCACTTCCAAAGCTCCATGTCCACACTCAATTGGATGTTTAGCATCAAAATATCCAAGTAATTGAAAATCACTCCCTCATATTGAAAAAAAATGTTGTTTTTGAAATTATGTGACCATTCCCATGATGTATATGCCCTCTTATCAAGCATACATGAAACTTAAAGCCCCTTGTTTCACCTCCTTAGTCTCAATACTTTAAAACCTGCATACTTTCATTCTTTCATCTTCACCATGGTCATCAATATCAATATCTCCATAGGCCTCTCACGAATTTTTCCACCATCACTAATGGTAAGTTCATATTCCTTTAGCATAATACCATTCAAATATATAATGTCATTTTATCCATAGGTTGATTTCTCAACTATCACCATTCTCCCTTACTAATGTGTGGTCATAAGAAGTTCCCACCAACTATCTTTGTCATTCTCCTCACTGTCATTGATCTAGCCAATGGATTTCTACAACTTCATCAACCGTTGGTAATAGCTTATTTCTTCACTACGCCTCAAAAAAAGGATATATTCAATGTATTCTTCTCACAATTTTCCTTACTAAAAGATAATGGAAAAATATTGTTCCATTCCATCCCCCTTCTCATCATCATCCTCCTCCTCTATTTTTGGCATGTACTTAACAATCCACATTCCTTATTTTCCTCAATAATTTCTTTGTCTATATAACTTTCTTTATCTAATTTTGCAAATTCTACAATTTTCTTACTTTTATCATGTTCTCATTTTTCTTTTATTTGTGATATTGATGCTCTATAGCCTTGGTATTTTCTCATGATTTCATTAATCAACATCTTCATCTCTCACATTTTTAGTGCTACTATTGACTCTTGCATCATCATCATTCACATTTCTCCCATCATCCCCATCACACGTTTATCCTTTCCATCTTATTTATCCTCCTTATCATCATTAAGTTTATCTTCTTTTACCATGAAATCCCCATGCCTTCCATCCTCTATCTTCTTCACTTTTGTTTCTCCAAGTTTGATATACCTTTTCCCTCAAAGTTTTCCCTGTTTCTTTTGCTACACAACAGTTCTAACACCTCATCATAGTGATTATTTATGAGCCCCGTCATTTCATATCACAAAGGTTCATTATAGGCACATTTTTCTACCATAATATGACTTAATACTTGTTTTTTACCATATTCAATAGTAAGCCATGGATATTTTTGCATGTTTCTTAGTAAATGTTCTTTGAGGTGGAATTTTGTGTATATTATACATGTTTTCTCTAATATCTATGCGAAAATATGTGTGTAGCACCAAGCCGATCGAAATCCATGAATCAATAGAGCTTAAGCGAGCCAACATCCTAAAAACAAGGCATTTTTGTCTCCCTCAGAGCGCTGTCAGCCAAGAAATAAGGGATATTATCCTCACCTACCTTTTCAGGGCTCTTTGTTCATTAATGTCCACCCTTGATAAAAAACAATCCCATATCTAAATAGGATTGACTGAGATCCCCTATTTCCCCACTTCTCTCCTCAATATAAGCAAAGAGGTAGAACTCTCAAGATGATCTATAGACCTCTAACCTAGGGGAGGATACATATTTGTGATAATATTTTGAGACTTTTATCTAAATACTTTTTTGAAGACTTACAACCTTTCAGATATTAATGTACTATTGATGTTAATGGAATAAAGATGGTCTTGGTTTCAACTTATTAGAGTTTTCTCAAGGATCCTTTTGCTTCTTGGGTAGAGCCCACTCAAGAGGACTCAAGGATCCTATTGCAATTTCTTTAGTTCTTTGGATTTTAATATAGTTTTTCATGATTCATTTTTCTTTCTATCAAGTTTTCATTAACTGGTTAGCTACAACAGACATCATGTAGAAATATTCAACAACCTATTGGAACACTATTGGGTGTCTTTCCAAGGCTAAGAATCTCATATCTACTCCATTTTATTATAGTCTAGCCATGTTGATGCTTCAAAATACTTACAACATCTTTCTAGGCCCTTTTTTATTTCATGTAGTAGTTTTATGTAGAAACTGCACAATTCCTATAGACATTGTACAGTTCATGTAGAAACTTCTTATACGACTATTTTAGTTCTAGATTTTAATTTATCTTAATATTATTTTCATAAGAAAAACAATAAAAAATAAGAAGACATATGGCTTGTTATTGATCGAAGGGTTAGGCATAAAATAGCTTGTTCATTCCATGTATTAGTTTGGATTTTCTTTAATTGTAGTTTTTTTGTCATACACACGAATGAATTCATCTTCTTATTTCAGTTTTCTATTTATGGTTTATTATGCTTTATTTCCTAACAGTAGAATACATTCCTTTTTTTCAATTTAGATTAACCATCCTTTCAAGTTGGTGTTTTTTTTTATTCAAGAAGTAGTTTAAAGTTTCTCTTTGTCGTTTCAATTTGTTGCACCATTTAATGCATCCAACCCTTCATTAGTATCGACCCTATACTACTATCAATGCACACTACATATACATTAAACAACACCTCTTAATTTTTTTATGAAACCTAGGTTGAAAAAGTAAAATATAGTGCCAAGAGCACAATAGTATTATTTCTTCTATTCCTAGGGTCATCATATTTTGGCATCGTTGCTGGGGAGGTGCTAAACTCTGCATATCATTTTTTTTTCTTTTTTTTTTCTTTTCTGTGAATTGGAGAAGTAAACAATATACCTCAGTCACAAGTCCAACCTCCCTATAATATTTCTATAATGTAAAATACCAAGTTATTTCACTTCGAGTGATTATTGTTAGCTCCTTGCCATGCGTTTTTTCATTATATATAAAAATGAAAAAAAAAGGTTTTACTTTCTTTAAATTTCATGAATGACTAGACCTAGATATAGGAAAGGAAAAAAAAATCCAACAACCCCCACCCCCAAAACAAGTACAAGAAAACAAAATATTGGTCCTAAAACATTAGAAAGTTTCTTGGAAAGGGAAGCTAGATAATTTGAAAATATTTCATAGGAAGGGAAATCTCCCACACCTCATGCCATGGTTGGTGAAGAAGAGATATTTGATTTTCCTATTCGGGAATCCAATGGAGATGTCAAGATTAAAAATATTAATCCTTCTTCCTTACCTCATTTTCATGGACTTTTTTATGAAGATCCTGACACTTTCTTGTTTAATTTCGTAGTTATATGTAGGACATATGATTATACTACCGATGAACATAAGCTCAAACTTTTTCCTTCTACCTTGAAGGATTTATCTTTAAGATGGTTTATGATTCTGGAGGGAAATGACATCACAACTTTGGATCAAATCAAAAATACCTTCAGTGAGAGATACATATACTATTGCAAATCAAGGGACACAAGGGATGATATTTTCAGAATGACACAAGCACCTGATGAATCTCTAGAAGAATGTGAAGAGAGATTTCATTTAAGCTACAAAAGAGCCCAAAATTGTACTCAAGATGAGGACTCATTCAAGTTTGTCTTCCTCATAGGAGTAAGAGAGTATCATATGGAAACATTGAATCTTCTATCCAATGGAGATATATATCAATTGGACTATGATGATATCAAAATAATATTCAAGAACCATTCAAGGTCTTCAAGAAAGAAAGGGTGGAAGCAGTAGAGGTTTGATACCTCAATATTCTAACCCACATATCATATAAAGAACGAATTAGAGGGTTAATAGAATATATGAAAATCGATATTTTGCATTTTTTATCCATGAAAATGGATACTTTGCAGATCAAGAAGAAACAGAAGGAAGAAAATAAGGCATTGGTTGTTTATTACCCTAAATGCACTAAAATGCATAATAGAAATGATTTCTCTCTATACCTTATAGATGTTTGTGGTATTTGTGAATAAAATCATCCAACTAATAAATGTCCTTCTTTTCCAATATTTAAAGATACATTTTGAGGAACAAAGGATAATGTGGAATCACTATACTTCATCAATCAAAGGAGGCATGGAGCGCCAATACCCTTCCAAACAGGTTTGAACTTCAACCCTGTTCAAAATATTAGTTTATATAATACTCAAATGTCTCCTCAACCATGGTATAATCCCAATCCATCTCTATGGACAAATACAAATCCTTGGTAATATCAAGGACCACCAATTCCTCCTCCATACCAATCCTTTCATAGCATGCCATAAAAGTAAAACCACAAGTGGATTAGACCTCTACAGGGATGTGGGTCACAAATTTTTTAACTACCTGCATTAATTCCTCCTCCTCCTCCTTCTCAACCCAAAAACACTACTAAAAATAGTGTTCCCCCTAAAAAACCTCAATTACCTACTCAACCTTCTCAAAATTTGAATAACAAGCAAGTTCAACCTTTATACAATAATGAAACAATTTATCATATGTATTCCTTATAAGTGCAAGAGATCAATACTATATTGGGAAAAGTCTTAAAAAAACAAACAAAGCTCATAAAAGATGTAGAATTTGAGAAAGAATATACTACCTCACTCCAACCACAAACTCGTCCTTATCCTAAAATATTAAGTGAAAAGAAAGCTTATACATCTGAAGAGAACAAAATTTTAGGAGAAGCTAAGAGTTTGTGTATAAAAATAACTCTCTTACAATCCCTTAAGGATGTTTCTATTTTCAGTAGTTTTATCAAATAAGAGTACATTAGAAGGCCATGGAGGAAAATAAAATATGCCCCCACTATAAATGTTATAGGAAAACTAGATGACCTTATGCTTGGGACATTAATTGAAACTAAGTACCTGGATCTAGGAAGCCCTTTAGTAAATGTTCACATAAACAAAACCTTGATACATAATACTCTTATAGATTTAGGGGTTTCCATCAATGTTATGAAAAAGGATATTATGTTGAAACTCAACCTTCAAGGATTCTTGAGAGATACTCCCATTCTCCTTCAACTTGCAGATAAATCCACGATCATACCTGAAGGGATTCTAGAAGATATCATAATCTCTATCGAATCTTGGGAGTAACCTACTGACTTCTTAGTCCTTCAAACCAAGTATCAATTCAATGGATACACTGTTATTTTGGGGAGGCCTTGTCTATCCACAATAGATGCATGCATTGGCTATACGGTAGGCAACATGACTATAATTTATGGCCTATCCAAAAAATAAATTGTTCTTTATCCTACTACCCAACCTTTGATAATATAAAACCTTCCAATATGGGTGGAAGGAGGAGAAAATATGACTAAAAAAGCTGCCTATCTCATATACACAATCAACACAACTTTATCTAATAGTACAATTGATGAGGACACTTTCCTTGAAAATTTTCTGCAAAATCAATATCCAAGTGATGTGAAAATGGAATGGATAAATGATTAGAATATATATAAAAATTCCACTAAAAAATAAAACAAAATTATGAAAAGAATTTTTCACTGCTGATATTGAAGATACATATTTCAAAACCATGGAGATCAGCCCTGCAAAAGCACTCAAAATCAACACTAAAATTACTAGTTAGAAAGAGAAAAAGTTACTATATGTGTTGAAAAGAAATATATGAATCTTTTTTCATGGGATTATGAAAGGAATCCATCCTTCTATTTGTACTCACCATATTTATATCAAATAGGAATGCAAACCTATTAGGCATCCCCAAAGAAGGATGAAACCTGCAATGAAAGATATATTTAAACAAGGGCTTCAAAAGTTGTTAGATTATGGATTCATATATCCAATTTCAGACAACGAATTGGTCTCTCTATTTATTGTTTCTAAAAATAATGGGAAATGAAGGATATCTGCAAATTACCAAGATTTAAACAAGGCTAACAGAAATGATCATTTACCTTTACCCTTAATTGACCAAGTCTTGGATGTCTTAGCTAGGAAGTAATCATTTTCATTCCTGGATGGATTTAGTGGATACAACCAAATTCAAATGAGTTCTAAAGATCGGGGGAAAAAAGCATTTACTTGTTATTGGGGCACATTTTCCTACAAAGTCTTACCATTCGGCCTATTTAATGACCCAACTAGTTTTCAAAGAGAAATCCTCAACATTTTTTCAGAACTCATCCATGATAAGGTTGAGATCTATATGGATGACTTTACCCTTTATGGGAAGTCATTTGATGAAGCCGTAGACAATTTGGATAAAGTTCTCCAAAGATGTAGAGAAATCAACCTATCCCTTACCAATGAAAAATGAAATATTATGATGAGTGAAGGGATTGTGTTAGGACACCATCTATCCCCCAAAGGTATTGAAGTAGAAAAAAATAAACCATCACACTACTTCCTACCCTTCTGAAACCAAAAGATATCAAAAATTTTCTAGGACATGTAGGATACTACAGGAGTCTCATCAATTATTTTAGTAAGATACCTTCTCTATTATTTACAATGATGTCCAAGGATGTAGATTATTGTTGGACTCTAAACTATAAACAATAATTTGAAACAATAAAACAAAAACTCTCAACTACTCCTATATTACAATGTCTCAATTGGATTCTTCCATTTCATATTCACACTAATACATCACATAAATATGTGGGAGCAGTATTGGGACAAGATGAAGATAAAAAACCTTAGGAAATTTATTTCATAAGTAAAAATTTGGTTGGTGCAGAGCTCAACTACACTACTACAGAAAATGAACTTTTAGCAGTAGTTCATGCTCTAAAGAAATTCATACATTATGTTATAGGGTATAAAGTTTTTGTACATATAGATCATGCTTCCATTAAATACTTGATTAACACACGTGACATCAATGGTAGAATTATTAGATGGTTTTTGTTATTGCAACAATTTGATCTAACTATTCTTGATAATCCTGACAAGTAGAATGTAGTCACACATTTTTTGTCCATGTTGCCCATTCTTACTGAAGAAGACATTATTGATGATCAGTTTCTAAATGATAACCTCTTTTTCATATCAACACAAACCCATTGGTTTGTTGACATAGAAAACTATCTCATAATAGGGAGGTTTCCTCAACACTTATCCTTCAAATAAAGATGCAATATTGTCTGGAAAAGCTCAACCTATACTTGGGTAGTTGGTTATCTATTCAAACTTTTCCCATACCAATTCTTTAGTAGATTCATAAGAGAAAATGAGTTAGATTATTCCCTCCATGCTTATCATTATTAATCATGTGGAGGACATTATGCAACAAACATGACAACCTACAAGATATTACAGGATGGATACTACTAGTCGACCCTATAGAGAGATGATCAACAATACATTTCACATTGTGATGAATGTAAAATAATGGGGATGCATACAAAGAGGAATTAGATGCATTTTCATCCAAAAGTTTCATTGGAACCATTTGACAAGTAGGGAATCTACTTTATAGTCCCAACTAATCCACCATTAGGGAAAAAGAGGCACATATTGGTATGCACTAATTATCTAACCAAATGAGTTGAAGTAAAAGCTATGAAGGATGCCACAGAAGAAAATGTACTTTCATTCCTCCAAGAATGCATATTCTGAAGGTTTCATTATCTAAGAGAGATACTCACAGACCAAGGACCTCAGTTTACATCTAGACGTATTGAAGAAATCATGAAGGAACACAACATCCATATGAAATCAACACCCTACCATCCACAAGAAAATGGACATGATGAAGTCACCAACTTAGAGCTAGAGAACATCCTCACCAAAAAAGTGATCATGAACAAGAAATAGTGGTCAAAGAAACTCACAGAAGTAGCATGAGAATACAACATCACATGGAAGATTACCACTGGGCTCACACCCTTTGAGTTAGTCTACAGTAATAAATATATGCTCCATATTGAATTTGAATACCATACATTAATAACAACAAATAAATTGGACATGGATTAACTATCAGCACAAAGAGAAATATTGAATCAACGAAATGTATTAGATCAGTATAGAATGAAAAAATTCTTCAACACTGAAGTAGTGCAATAACAAAGAAAATATTGGCAAGAGAAGAAAATTAAGCATAGAAAGTTAAAAGAAGGGGATTGGGACCTATTATATGATCAAATATTCAAAGAATTCAAGGGAAATAGGATGACCAAGTGGTTAGGGACCTAAACTATCAAAACTTTATATGATAATGGTTCAATCTAGATCATAACCATTGATGAAGAAGGAATTCCCTTGCTAGTAAATGTATTTAGGATAAAATTTTACAGCAAGCCAATGACGAGGGAATATTTTACATCAATAGTGAAGACACAAAATTTGGATGTGATTGATAGTGGAGTTTCTCTCGATCCATCAAAATAATTAGATATGAAAAAGAAAAAAAGAGCATAAAACCTCCCCGAGGCATATAAGACATATTTGTGGGTGAAAAACTATAATGGAGGTAGTCTCAAATATGAGGAATACAAAATATCCTCATTAATAAAACCTCATTGAGGCTTGATGAGGTAGAGAATTGGTGAAAACCCGTGATGGCACTTCTTCCTTGAGAAATAAAAAAACAGAAAAAAAAGAAGAAAAGAAAAAGATTTTAAGAATACTAATGTTTTATTTTGCATATGCCAAGGGACTTTATTTTCATCAACAATCTTCATTAGAAGAAAGTCAACAAATAATCAACTACAATCAATAAATACAATAAGCATTTTTTAGTTATTTTCACTTCCAATATCATCATCCATACATCACATTTTGCATCATTGTCATTAAAAAAAAAACACCTTTTCTTTTTTCATACATCAATAACACTTTCCATATTCTTTATTTTACATTTTTACCCCTTGTTCCAATAAATTTGACCTATAGTGTAATCCTGCTGAATTCTACAAGATTATACTACATGATTCTTCAGGATCAACCTACAAGATCATTCCACAAATAATAACAAGAATTCCAAGGACAAGACCAACGCTAACAATTTAATTGCTAGCATCAACAACATCACAAACTTCTTCAACCATTTCTACATCAAATAAAATCATTAGGATAGCAAAATTACATTTCTACAAGATACTCTATATCCTATAGAAAATATTCAGCATGCAAAAATACATTTCTAGAGGATATTTTGTATCTTGTAAAACGCATTAAAGACATGATACCCGAGATATATTTAAAGGAAAGTCTTCATCACCCATATAAAAGAGAAAATATTCAACACATGTAGCAAGAAAAGGGTCTACAAATCATCAAGTGAGCCATCATCCAAGGAATGGTGACCAACAATACCATATGCCATTACTCCAACAACCTACAAACATACATGCAAAGGTAACATCTAGGTAACAAAATCATCTCCCCTCTTCAAACTTTGTTAAGCAAAATACAATTATATATCAATGCTTATTTATTATGGTCAAAACATGTATAAAATTCTAACATGGTGATGAGAATGATGACTTTTACCTCTCTTGTCATTTGGGGGGTGACCATAATTCTTTATAAGATTCAATTAACATGTTAAGTTCAATAAATTAAGTGCAGGATCATTCCAAGAGTCATTAAATAATAAAAGGAACAAATTAAGAATTAATTAAGCCATCATGTCGACAATTGTGACAAGACAATAGACCTAATCCAAAAATTCGGGCATAAACTACAATCTTTTCTTGGAAACCTAGTGCTAGAAACAATATAGATTATTCAATTTCAAATTCTAACCAACCTGACAATTTCAACCCCAGCAGTTGGAATTCCATGTGAGAACATTGGCTTCCTTTTATGCAAACATTAAACTTGTCATATTTGTGTAAGCTAACAAGTGATTTAGTATGTCACAACCTTAATTGGCCTTTGGTCCCCACCAAGCTCCCCTTAGACATCTTGAAGTTCGAATGGGAAGCATGTGAGGATTTGGGTGATCATGTGATGACGTCCACTTATGGTGTTCCTAAAAATCACTACTGGATGATTCCATCAGGTTGAGACTATTTCTATGCACTCTCACTAGGATTGTACATTAAACTACAAGGATCATCATTTCACAATTTTCATTATTTATCAACAGTTTTCCTTAACCATTTACAAAATTATCGTCCAACATGATGCATCACTTACCTCTTTTCTACTTCTAGCCAAGATAAAACTACCCATACCTCTGACCATGTTCAATAGTGGTGAAGAAGGAAGAGGATGATAAAGGCTCATATTCCTCTTCAGTTACTTTTGGAATGGTTTTGAATTATTTGTATCCTTATATATCCAAAGATGTCTCCCTTTCTGGAACCAAAACCAAAGAGGAAGCCATTTTTAGATCCCATTAGGTAGACCTAATATATTCTCATTATGAGGTCTTATATAAAAAAATTCTAACACCCTGAGATAAAGCACTAGTCCTCAAATATCTAAGCCTAGACCACATGTTTATGGCATTGTTTGTTTTGACAGTAATGTTGTCGCAGATCTGGTGGCACACTAGATGAAAAAAATGACTGTTCATCCATTTGTAACTAGTCAATCTGATGTTTCAAACTCTCCACCTCTCCAAAAATTCAATGTACATGATGTGAATATGACTAATCCAAAGTGTATCCAACAACCCATAGGGAAAAATAAAAACAAGGGTAATAAAGGAGGTGGGAATAATAATAATGAAAATAAATATGACACCAATGCCAGAGGGGTAAAGAAGGAAAATAAGAAAGTTAGCTTTCCCTGTAAGCTGTAAAAATATGATCATCTAATGCATGGATTCCCCAAACTTGAAGAGGCATGGATTTTTTTTGCGTAACATCAACCTATTTGTTAACTAACCCTTTCCCTTAAGGGAAACACATGACTTTGGGCATTTCAAGCAACGTTGGAAATTAATAAGGGGGAAACTAGGGGGAAATCTTTCATGATACCGATTCATCAAACATTTATTAGACCATATAAAACAGTCACCTATCGACCAAGGCTCATAACTATGATAACCTTGAGTCTACTTCAAAGGTAAAGGAATTCCCCAATGCACGAAACCATCTACGTATACTGACATATGTGAGAGACATAACGCCATGCATACCTAAGGGTGTGTACAAATGGTCATCATGCAACCCGAATACCCATGCTACATATAACTACATGATTGTATAATATTTGGCCTAGGTATCGTGCACTATGTTGGACTTAGAAGTACTCCAGACTTCCCCTACACAACTAAGTGCATTTCTCTCAAACATAGGGGATATTGATTCCTTGAATTCTTAGGTGATCATGTTTGACACTTCTAACATCAAGCCAATACTTCCTTACCACATCACTTTCAAGATACAATTAGTGTACAACATGGAAACCCTCTTTATAATGGTCATGGATGAGGTCTCTTTGACCCATGTCATGTCCTTTTCTTGTTAGCAAGCCATTGGCTCACCTAATATTTCCCCATTTCCAACTTTACTAATGATGTTTGATGGAAGATCCTTCAAGTTTCATGGTATTATTTCCTCATTTCCCATCCAGTTAGGGGGTAAAATTGTTTCCATAGAATTGGAAGTAGTCGATGCATCGCTTGCTTATAAACTTTTATTAGGACGTAGTTGGACTTATGCTATGAAAATTTAGTCTCTTTAGTTTTCCAAGTGATTTGTTTCCCTCATAAATGGAAAATTGTAAGGATTGATGATAAGTCATTCACTCACATTGAACTGGATGGGTCAGTGGGATTTACAATATCATTACTACACAACACTCAAACAACTATTGAGAGCATAATGTTGGAACATCAAGAATTGATGGTTCATCACACATATTATGGGATCAGTTGGTCGAGAGTTCAATCTACATATGAACATAGTCGATAGGGAGATTCACCAACACACCACAACAGTCGATCCAGTAGTTGACGTTCCTATCGGTCAGAAATTCGAACAAAATTCGAAGATAATCGGGTGGTTGATTGACCATATCGGCAATTGACTATGATTTGGATGGATTGTTGGTCGGGTCAAGTCCCATCAAGCCGAATTAACTAAAAATATTTTGTGGAATCAACTCTAATCACTGACAATTGTATGTGGCCAAGGTATTTCATATTCTATGAGATTCGATTAGATATTAAGTCTATAAACAAATACCCCTTGGGTCATTATAATATGCTAAATCCGATTCCAGGTTGCACAATAGATCTTGCAGATCAATATGTGCAGTATCCATTTTGATGTTCTGATCACAATACTCTGTGCTTAAGTGTTGTAATGTTGTATTTAGATGCCACCTCACTTCTTCAAAAACATTTTCCCTCTTTGGTTATATACGATACTGTATTCTTTATTTCATATTTTATTCCACCTCATTCTCTAACATGGTGTTAGAGCCAATGGTTTGAAAACCTTGACCTATTATCTGAAAACCTTGATGAGTTGGATTAGTTGTGTGATTGACTCTGGGTTGATGGTTCGTTGATTGGAACTTATTGAAACAAAAATAGTCTATGTAGATATCAAAGATGTCTTTGAAGATCGATCATGTTGTTATAAATGGATCAATATACGTAGTATGGGCTCCAGACATGGAAACCATGTTGAAAAGTAAGGGGATGTGGAAGTATACCAAAGCCTCGAACCTGGATCCAACAAACGATTTAGAAACATTTTCCATTGATGGAAAGAAGGATGAGCATGTAGGGATCATCACGACCTACATCGCCTGAGAAATTCATTTTAATCTCAGTGGACTTGAGTGTATGCATATGATCTGGAAGAAGGTAAAGAACTTGCTCGACTGAGTGGATGAAATCCACCTTATATAGTTGGAGAAATATTTGATATCTCTTGATCCTCATTGTTTTGAAATAATGGAGGACAATGTAGCACTTGTTAAATAAATCCAGTTGAAGTTGAGAAAATGTGGAGAAAACTATAAGAAGAAGGATGCACAATTGATTGAGTTGGTATTGATAAATTTGAGAACACCATTTGATGTGTTTGTATCGACCTTCAACACCAATTGGAACACACGCAAGCAGGATGGTAAGGACTACTCCTTTGAATTTTTTTATGAACTTTTTATTGTTGATCAACATAGATTTTTTGAAGAAGGAAATATTGGTGGTAAGCACCAAGCCCACTTGCTCAAAGGAAAGGGAAAGATGGATTCCAGAAATAGACTACATACTGATGATACTGTACATAACCTACATATATTGATCAGGGACCCTGGAGACAACCACAAAAAAATCAAAAGACGAAAACATGTCAGTATTGCAGAAATAATGGACACATCGAGAAGAAATACTACAAGAAGGAAGATGATTTAGAGGAGAATGTTAAGAGGCTTGAAGGACATGTGTCAATTCTTTGTCGACCGACTGATTATTTCACCTTACAAGTTGGGATGTTTCAGGCCTTGATGTCTCATACTATGAATAATGAATGGGTTTTCGACTCGAGATGAAATAATCATATGGAAAAAGATGCCACTTTATTTAAGAGATTGAATAAATCCAAAGAAAGAAAAATCTATTTTGTTGATGATTTTTCTTTGGATCTTGTTGGTTAGGGAGATGTAGCTTGTCAACATGGTAAAATTATCGATGTCTATCATGTGCCAAATCTCAGTTCAAATCTGTTGTTTTTTTTTCATTTGACTAAGAATGGTAATATTACAAAATTTTGGCTAGTTCGGTTCTATGTTTAGGATTTGAAGAAAAGAAATTCGATTGTCATTGACGGGCTTCTGGACTCAACATACAACTTATACAAGTTTCATGAATTGACTGGGCCTGAATCGGAACCGATTTCACTTATTGATCATACTAATGAGAGAAGTCGAATTTGGCATGAACGACTTGAACATATAAATTCCTAAAGTATATAGGGACTGACAACTCAGAACATGGTTTTTGGTTTACCAAAGTTGTTTCCCCCTGAAGGTGTATGTAAGGGTTGTGTACTTGGTAAGCTTCATCATACACCTTTTGAATATGGACAAGCGTGGTGAGCATAGAACCTACTGGATATGGTTCATGGTGATGTATGTTCTATCAACTTACCTTCACTAATAAGTGAAAAGTACATTTTGACTTTGATTGATGATTTCTCTCGTTTCACACGGGTCTTTTTCCTAAAGAATAAAAATCTTGTCTTTGAGAAGTTCAAAGAATTTTGGGCCTTTCCTGAAAAGCAATTTGTTCAACCCATTAAGTGCTTGATATCTAACAATGGTGGTGAGTATGTCAATTGACCCTTTTAAGAATACCTACTTTGATCTATTATTGACTAGCAGAATTCAGTTCCTCACACACCTCAGCAGAATGGAGTTACAGAACGCAAGAATCAGACATTATTCGAAATGGCTAGTTTTCTTATGTAGGATAAATACCTACCTCCTCGCTTCTGGGATGAAGCGGTGTATTGTGCCAATTATCTTCTCAATCGCACCTCAACTCACATTTCTCCTTCCATGACTCTAGTCAAACAATGGTATAGGAAGAAACCTTCTGTTGGACACCTCTGTGTGTTCAGATGTGTTTCATGGGATCATATTCCTAGTGATAGATCATATTCCTGGTGATTTTTGAAATAATTTGGATGCAAAGAGTGATTCTTTCATCATGATGGGATACTTTGAAGAGTCGAAATTCTATCGACTATTTGATCCTATCCAATGACACATTATTCTCCGAGGTAATGTTCGGTTTGATGAGAACTCTTCCAAATTCAAGTTGTTTAATGCCTCTTATGGATTGTTGTAGGATCCTCCCCTTGATTTTGTCTATGAAACTTATTCTCCTACTCCTCTCTTCATTCCTTCGACCGGTCTTTCAAATATTTTTCCTATTTCGACTCGACTGTTGATCTCCAAGTCTACTAGTCCAACATCGTATGTTTCGACTAGTCCACTGACTACATAACCTTTTACTTATGATCATTCTACTGAAGTGAACCCCCATTCATCTAATTCTTGTCTTCCCCGTTGGGATACCAATACCATTGAATCCGGTAGATCTTATACTAGAGATGCATCCTGCAGATGCCAGACCTGAAGTCAGAAGAAACATGACAACGTTTTCCTCATGACTTGTTTCCTTGAAACCTACAATCTTGTTATCTACTCGGATGTC
>SNQJ01S0022262.1:0-17492 GCA_010110895.2 Picea sitchensis
AATACAAAAGCACCTCTTTAACACTCTTACCTTTTTTTTAAGTGACTAACCTTAATGAGAATGCAAAGTAAACTCTAATCCACTTATTTGTGCACAAGTAGTGTAATGCAAGCTACATACATTGAATCACTACCTTGAGATACTCACCCACAGACTACCTTAAAGGATTGAGACAATTCTCACAAAACTTAAATCTCGATTAATGATGAAAAAACCCTCAACCCTAAAAATCACAATTTTAAGATAACCATATAAACTTTAGTTAGTCAATGAAAGTAAAAACATTAGCTAGTCGCTCAAAGTAATGTGTTTTTCAGAATATAAATATCACTAGAGGTAGTATGCAACTTTGATTATAAGTTGATCCCATCGTTTTCAACCCCTATGGTGGAGAAGGTTAGGTTAATTGTTGGCCCACATGGTTTTGGAATTTATCAAGTGCCACCCCTAGCCTCATGTGTGATGGTGTTCATAATAACACACCCGACCAATAATGGGCTTCGCTGGTCCAAATGCAAATGCATTTCATAAAAGAGATACGACCCACAACACTTTCCATGATAGATACCCCATTGACTTCAAAACATCAGCATCGAGAAAGAAAACATCATGTGTCGCTAGGGGAGTAGAGCATGCCCATTGCATGCCTGAGCTGTTTCATGGTTGGAGTTAGTTGGGTTTCTCATTCTTTGGTCACCTACTTACACCAGTCCTAACCGAGATTTAAATATAGAATTGATTATGTGCAAAGGTTTATGAGAGGTTTTAGGAAGCGTCAAATAATCTCTTCCACTCTCATTCTTTTCTATTGTCCCGAGTAGCAATGGGTGATGAGTGGGACTTCTGGTTGGACGAAGCTCTCAAGAAATTGGAGACTACGAAGCATCTGAGGTCTTTGAGACCGTTGTTAACGGTGCCTTCTGAGGGCTCACTGCCGTCCTATGCCTATCCCCCCATTGCCATTGCAACATTAGACGACGATGACGTGTCTCCTACTCATCTCAGACTTCCAGGCTATGGAGAAGCAGAGACACTCATAAACCATGAAGACGAATTTGAGACTTTTGATGGTTTGGGGCCGTGGGATCGATCCTCCGTGGTGGTCAAGATTTCAGAGGCCACTTTCCAGCTTTGGATCAACAATCGCTGCAGCACAGGTCCGTCAGTTTTCACTTTTCCTTCTTCACATCGCATTACGCTTGCATGTGTGCATATTTCTGCACAATTTGCCATGGTGGTGATATAACTCATCTTTTAAACGAAACGAAGAGGGGATATTAAGTCCAGGATAGAGCTACTTTATCAAACACTGCTCCAAATTTTGATTAAATTCCATGTGATTTTCATATTTTTCTATAATATATTAGATTTTAAAACATTGACATGGAGGCACTTGAAATGTGCTGAAGCATTTATTTCTCGATATGTCCTGTCCTGTATGTATTTCAGGTCAAGAGACATGCGATTTTGATATATTGTTGGATAATGTGATGGAATCTCGTGCACAGCCTTTTAGAAAGCTACTTCTCTTCTCTGGGAATGACTATTTGGGTCTGTCAGCTCATCCCACTGTTAGACGTGCTGCTGCCAAGGTGCCAATAGAAATCCCTTAAGCTGTACCCGTCTGCTTGCTTGAATGCTTCATTATATCATCCAGCTTTTGAGTCAAGGTTGCATTCTTTCTAAATATAATGCACTCCCGGGGATTTCAGGCTGCACAAGAACATGGTATGGGTCCAAGAGGTTCTGCACTGGTTTGTGGATATACATATTACCATAGACTACTGGAATCTGCTTTAGCAGATTTGAAGAAGAAAGAGGTGCGTGTTTATGTCTCCTGTCAGTAGAATAATTGGTAGTTACATTTGAGTCTTTTTCAAATAAATGGTTGAGACTTACAACATCAAGTCTGACAAAACTGAGGTCTTTGTGATTATGCAACACTTCATATCCGGTAAGAGACAACACTTTGTTTCAGATGACCTTAATTGTGATCCCACATTTGGCTTCCATCTAGTTTATTTTGTTGGAAATTTTCTCTTGATGTGTGTTAAGTACCTTAGATCTAGAAATAGAATCTCACACAATAAATCCAAGAACAATAAAATAAATCCACCTTTATTATTATGAAACCCTTAAGGTAGGGCAACACCTTACATTTGATCATTTTATGGAAGGAATCCACTCCTGTTGACTTGCCTCTTCGAGGAGGCAACCTCCTAATAAGCTACACACCAGATACAATACTCTTCAACCATGCCCATTACATTGCTTACACCTCTTTATATAATACTACCTACCACCTAAGAACATTTAAGAGAAAGAACCTAAGAACATTCTAGAGAAAGAACCTTCTAGTAGGTGGAACCTTCTCACATTTATTGTGTTCACTCTAGCCCTTATTTACTAAAAGTGGCCTCCATGCATAACAATAGATAATAACTTCTTTATTTTTATTCCCCTTGGGTACCTCCCCAGGTACCCCATATTATCCCCCTAGTTACACTACATTCCACCCCCTTAGAAAAGCATTGTCCACAATGCTTGTTATGAGGAAGTACAACCATATACCAAGGCCCCATGTAGAAGTGCTAGCCATCATGTTGAAGTAGTCCAAGCTCCACTATAAACCTGGGTCCCATGTGCAAGTGCTCGCGTGAAATCTCCTTTGAAGATATCGAAACTCAATAGCCAACTGAAAATGGTGCTCCAAATGTCTATACTAGTCATGTGGATCCAAATATGTAGATCCATCCATATCCAAAAGATCATCCTCATAACACACTAGTACGGGAGAGTGAGCAAACTGAAAAATAATATGCATAGAAGGCTCTTGACTTCTCTCCATGATGTTCTCTACAGGTGGAGTAGAGTCATCAATTAAAAGATGAAAATAGTTATCATCCAAAAAATGGCAACTATCCGTATACCAATCATCAGAATCAGCCTCGAAATCATACCAAACATAGGCTTTCTTGATTATATTCTTTCGTGATGTAAGGGTATATGGTACTCATAATATAACTTTCCTGCATTTAGCTATAGTCTCTTGAATATTTCGAATATCTTTTTTTATGCCCATGAGGGTTTCAATATCTCAGAGAGCGTTGTTTAAGCCCATGAGGATTTGAGAGCGAAATTTTTCAGAGGCTGTAGTGCACGACATATCCATTGGAAGCACCGCATATAATATACCAAAAGAAAGCTCTGAAAATCCTCTATCCAATGGCACTGATTTGACAACAATTTGAGCACCCTGTCAACAGTTATGAGGTTTGTAGTCTCACGATCGTCACGAAAAAACTCTGAAAAATTGCTGATTTTAAATCAACGATATCTTCACTTTTGGAGGTCCAATTCAGACGATTGTTTTTTTGAAATTGGTTGTTTTGCCGAGAGAAACTCAGATCTACAATCGGTTTGGGAAACTGCTGCACCAAATGCTACAGAAACCTGCAAATTGCGCGGTCATCCTCGAACCCCCCCAAAAA
This sequence comes from Picea sitchensis, assembly GCA_010110895.2. Classification (NCBI taxonomy): domain Eukaryota; kingdom Viridiplantae; phylum Streptophyta; class Pinopsida; order Pinales; family Pinaceae; genus Picea; species Picea sitchensis. The sequence continues at coordinate 3,492 of SNQJ01S0022262.1, forward strand.
AAATTGCTGATCAATCAACGATATCTTGACCTCCTGAACTTTGATTCGGATGATTTTTTTTCAAAATCGGTTGTTTTACTGAGAAGAATTCAGATCTACAACTAGTTTCTTCAAATTCTCTTCAGAAAGCTACAGGAATTGACCTGAGTGTCTCGACCCTCTTTTTTCTTTTTCATTTGAAAACCTGCAAAATAGAAAAAAATTGCCCCTTTTTCTTGGCCGAAGAAAGTGCTCTGATACCACTTGTTCAATACCTTAAATGTAGAAATAGAATCTCACACAATAAATCCAAGAACAATATAGAAGAAATCCACTTTTATTATTATGAAACCCTTGAGGTAGGGAAACACCTTACAGTTGATCCTTTTATGGAAGGAATCCACTCTTGTTCACTTCCCTCTTCGAGGGGGCAACCTCCTAATGAGCTACGCTCCAAATACAATACTCTTCAACCATGCCCATTACATTGCTTAGACCTTTTTATATAACACTACCTACCACCTAAGAATTCTAGAGAAGGAACCTTCTAGTAGGTGGAACCTCTAGCAAGCCTTCTCACATTTATTGTGTTCACACAAGTCCTTAGTTACTAAACGTGGCCTCAATACATAACAATACATAATAACCTCTTTATTATTAAGCCTTCTCACATTTATTGTGTTCACACTAGGCCTTATTTACTAAAAGTGGCCTCCATACATAACAATACATAATAACCTCTTTATTATTAGTCTCCTTGGGTACCTCCCTAGGTACCCCATATTATCCCTCTAGCTACACTACAATGTGACAGTGAACCCTATCCCCATGTTCTTAATTTTGGTAGCCATGATTTGGCTTTTGAAAAGGGGCATGTCCAGGACTGGTGTTTACTGCATATACTATAGCAGTGTTGCATGGAAGCACACCCCTCCCACACCCTCTCCCAAAGTGCACTCCGGATGGGAGCGAGTGTGAAGTGCTTGAGGAAGTGCCCCCCCTCCCACACCTACTCTGGAAGTGCACTCCGGATGAGAGTGAGTGCGAAACGCTTCAGGGAATGTGTTTCCAAATTGCACCCATTTCTTTTATTTTCATCCATGCAAATTTTTAATATTAAAAGTTAAAATAGAACCTCCATTTCAGGATGTTTGGTAATGGACTCAGACCATAGGACCTCACATAGAGAAACCAGAAATTGTGGCGTTTTCAAGTTTTTAGCAGACTTCATAGTTTTTCAGTATTTCAACATTTTAGTGTTTTGTGAAACAGGACAATGCAAACCTTTCTCTCCTACATCCCCGAGTTAGGCAAGGTAGGATTATGAGATTGAAACTTAGGATTTGAACTCTTGTAAAGAAGAATCAAGAAAATGCCTAGGGAGCATGTGTTAGTAATGAGCTTAGCCACCTCATTACTACACAGGGTTCAGCTTGACGGGTGCAATGTCTATGTTGGCTACTGAGCGATGTACCTTAGATAGCCCAATATAAATCGATATGCATTGGAAACAAATTGAACCAAGGAGGTGAAACTTAGTAAGTGAGTAATAGAAGTTAAGTAACCTTTTAAAAGAAAAATTATTTCAAATTTTTTGCATAAGCAGGACTTCCACAGCCATGTGGGGTTCTGTAGCTTGTGGTTATGTCTGTCCCAACATTCATCAAGATACATCTAGTATTAGATCACAACAACTTAGAGCAGAAGTTGCTCGTGGCAAGAAGGCAACCAAGTAGATGGCATATGGTCATATGGCCTATTTCATTTCATGGTTGATGTTATCTATTAGATGTTAATGACAGATGTTAATAGTCATTGTTTAAAATGTGATGTTATGGTTGATGTTGATTGATGTTATCTGTGTACGAAATGGTTGATGCTCTAATAATTAATCTACTATGGATTGCATTTCTAGCTTCTTAAAAATGTAGTATTCGTATACAAGTAGCAGGACACCTATGTTTTTGGCAATTTCCATGTTTTATTTTAATATATATGCATTGAAATATATATTATATAGAAAACACTCCCTGGTAGCTTTGCTCCTGTTTTTTTTTGGAAATTAGCCCTCCTGCTCCTTCTCCCTGCTTCTCTCCTGCTCCCAACATGATTGTGCTAAATCAGTCAATGCATAGACCTTTATAGGCTTGTTTAAGATGTGTGATCTTGAATAGTGTCAGTCTGAAATGAACGCATCTTTGACGTCTAACTTGGGATGCTTGTTGTCAATGACAATGACATATTTCATGGGTAATAAACAAATATCTAACTTGTCATGCTTGCTTTAAATGTCATGGTTTGTGGGTAATAAACAGACTTTCAGAAACGTGCATTATATTCTCATTATTTAAAACTTGCAATGCTTGCTGTTAATGTCATGGTTCATGGGCAATGGACTTTCAGAACCGTGAATTTTAACCTCTCATTCTTGTGTGATCCCCAGTTTTTGGCAACTTGGTTTCTAGGATGGCTTGCCAAGTCCATACAACATAAGGCAATCTGATGTGCAAGCATTTCAGGCTTGTTTGACCTGGATCATCTCTTAGTTTGCTCATGATTATGCAATAAGTATTTTGGTTGTCACTTTTGGAGTTTGGTTCAAATCCTGTTTTGTTAGATACAGCTTCATCTCTTGAGGAATGTGCTAGTAAACATCTCTTCCTTCTTCTTTAATTACTTGAGGACAACATTTTTCCATGTATGTCATTATCTTTCCTGCATTGCTGATAGAAATTTTCCTATAATCTTGTAAACTGTACTCGTCATGCACTATCACTGTACCATGCTTCCTCTTTCATAGGTTCTATTGTGGTTTGCTATAAGTACAGTTGCATGTTCACTTTCTGCTATTTTTTGGAATTTGTCCCTTTGATCATGTCACTGTCTTTGTTATTTCTTTGCTTAAAGTTTAAAGTTTAAAGCCAATTTCTCCCAGCAGAACATTATTTTAAGATGCAATCTTAAGATAGAATGAAAGAAATACCCGTTGTCTGGCATATAAATTTTAATCTTTCTTAAGTTGAGACTTTTACCTGTTTGTTCTTTTGGAAGGATTTGATGAATGTGAAAATCCTGTTAATTTGGACCTTATTATTGTCCTGAGCTGTACCATAAAAAAACATTCTTCCTCTCTGTTATGTTCTGTCTGACTTCCTCACAATCTCATCTGTTTCTCTTCGTAGTATATTTGATGGTAGTTGAGAAGCTTCCTTTGACTATTGTGGATGCCGCTCTATCAACAGTGAGCTGGATTAGCCATTGGCATTCCAGGCTAGGAACTCTGTCCATCTCTGTTTATTGGCCAGCTTGTATGGCCATAAGATATGTCACTTTGGGGGAATTGAACCATTATGGAATATTGCCATCCCCACTTTACCAATCAGCCAAACCCCCATTGACCATACATGATTGTGATCAATGTAAATCCTAAATGATTTAAATTTTAGACCTTAGGTATTGCTTTTCAGTTTCCTACCTATCTATCTATGTAGCAAAAGTACTCTATTATAGATTTCTATTCATAATTTTAACTTTTGTCTGAGATAACCAATTGTGTTGTGGATGTTGTTATTCAGGACTCTTTACTTTGTCCAACAGGGTTTGCTGCAAACATGGCTGTGATGACAGCCCTGGGAAGTCTTAGTTCTCTATTATCTTTCAGTGGCAGACCAACAAATGATGAAAAGATTGCTATCTTTTCAGATGCTTTAAATCATGCATCAATTATAGATGGCATTCGTCTTGCTGAAAGACAGGGGGAAGCAAAAGTTTTTGTGTATAGACACTGTGATATGGTTCATCTTGATCAACTGTTGTAAGTCTTTCTCCAAATACTATTTTTCCTTCTTTTGTGGGCTTTAATTGCAGTCAGATCAGTGTCATTTGAAACTAGTCAGTTTTTTATGTGGCATATTTTTACAGCAGCATGCTCATTTTGAATATGGCAGGTCATGTTGTAAGCTCAAGAAGAAAGTTGTTGTCACTGACAGGTGAGAAATCAAGAAGCTCTCTTGAGTCTTAACACCCAATGGATAAATTACAAACTCCTTGCATCTTAATGGGATCCTGGATTAAACTTGAACTGATTTGACTATCTAGGCATTCCAGTTACATTGTCATAAGTAAGTACTGATGTACTTACCATTTCTTTTGACAATTCTCTGAGAAACATGAAGGAGAATCATGGGATAGAATATTGTCAAAGGAGAGGATTGTATAGATTTCTAGAGTGCCTGATTCATAATAAGTTTAAAACTTATATGAGCACTTGGATCCCGAAAGCAAGAATGTGAATGTCTTTGTATAAAACAATATTAGAACACTTCAGTAAAACAAGAAGAAAGAGTTGAATTTTCTGACTTAAACCATAAGAAAAAAGCTTGATATTTTTTGTGGAATAGAAGAAAGAGAAGTTTGACAATCTCATAAAAAATATGCAAGTTTGGCCACAAATTTGGGTAGGTTATTGTATTGAAACAGAGACCTTTTCTGCAGTACCATTCCAATAGCGTTTAGACCAACAGAGATATCAGAGATTAGGGTTTGCTGTGCTTCCCTCTCAGTGAGCTAGGGTTCATTGGGTTCAGGCATGGCCTGGCTGCTTCAGGTGGGATGCCTACCTGCTCCCATTCACCCACCCCTTCGGCTGTTGAGCTTGTGGCTTGCAGGTTTTCTGCAGATTGTCAGGGTTTTATTTTCTGCTTGTTATGGCAAAAACATGTCCTCTACTTTAGCCATATGTATTCCCTCTCTGTATATCATTTGAGATGGCGCCTTCCAGAAGGACACCTCGTTATTTCCACCAAGATCTCCTTTCTTTGTCATGGCGGAGATTCCAGCAATGGATAAATCTGCTCCTCATTTGAACTCACACTCCTTAAGGATGTGGTTATACAATCCAGTGCTCCCCCTTTGGAAAGGAAGGCTTCACAACCAGACAACTTTATTGTGGAGGAATCCAATTGCACCTCTGCTCTTCGAATTCCTTCCAAGGAGATTAATGCATATATCGATGACTGCAGGAAAAATGCTCTGATATGTAGGTTCAATGGGTCATTGCCAACATCTTCAGCTCTCATAAACTGGATTGATACCAACTGGACTTCAGCTTACACGGTAAGTTTCTATTGCAAAGGTTTCTTTATTGTTTATTTCAATAAACCAGAAGGTCATAGAAAGGTCATGGAGGGGGACTGTGGTTCTGGGGCAGAGCTGACCACTTCTTAGAATCATGGTTCCCTAAACTCAATCGGACTTCAATGACTATTTCTTTAGCCCCAATGTAGGTGAGATAGCTGAACCTTCCCCTCTACCCGTGGGAAGAGGAGACCTTCCAAGAAATAAAAAAATCTTTGGGTAAGTTCATCAAGTCTGATCCAAGTCAAGAGGGGAAGGGAATTTTTACTTATGCCAGAATTTGTGTGGAGCTGGACCTTAACAGAGGTCTTATGCCAGATTGTGAAGCTTTCAAATGGATCCAACAGTTAGACAACGAGAATACAGCTTTCAGGTGCATACACTGTTTAGAGGCAGGCCACTTGAATGAAGCTTGTCCAAAAAAGGTAAGTACCCTGGAGGAAACACGACATTTATCCATTTCAAACGAAAGTTCAGATGGTTTTCAGAAAGTTATGTGAAGAAAGAGTCAGGAGCGCAGGTGGTGAGTGAGTCAGTGGAATTTAAAATCTGTTCTGCAAGGCCATTAGCCAAATAAACAAGAGCCTGTTTACGAACTCAACGACAAAATCTTGCTATTGGGGAAGAAGTCCAGAGCGAGGATAACCCAACTCTAGTCGAGTTGGTAAAACAAGGAGTTCATCTCAAGATTCTGTGAGTTAATGCACATACAAAATAACTGAATAATGAAAAGAAATGAGGACAGTGTAAGATCCCCCTTACTAACTGCTGGTGTATTATGTGTTTAATGCTGATGTGTTTGGGTGCTGATGTGGTTAGGAACTTTTGTCAAACAGTTACCCAATGAACTCTTGGACTGCTGATAGGTTTTATGTTTACTGCTGGTTCAAGAGTTTTGTCAAACACTTTGCCTATATGCTCAAATATCACTGTAAATTCCCTTTTTGCTGTTGATATGAGTTTCTGAGTTTATTTATTTCAGATCTCTTCATCAAGATAGTTTCGTAACAGTCCATAATAGTATGACACACCAAAAGAGGAGTTTATTGTTTCAAATGCCAAAGGCAGCAGTTACATTCGTTTTTGCAAATGGTAACAATCATATATAAGCTATAACAGCAGAATTTATAGTCAGCAATTGCAATCTAATGTAACAGCAAATAAGACAGCAATGGAACCGGATCTATTTCTATTATTCTGACCTGCAGACAATCAAAAATTTGGCAGCAGAAAGTACAATGGATCTGTCCCTCTTTGTCACACCATAACCAACATTGAAACGGCCCTGTTTGGGACTGATATTAATGGTACGGACCCCTGTTTTACCTTCCACACAAACTGTAAACAAGATTCTGTCCTTCTCCAAATCCCACGAACCGTACAGAGTGTTACTGCCTCCTTTCCAGAACCCACTACCTGCAAATAAGAATGCTGAAGCTAGTCACAGCTCAAGGAAATAGCAAATAATAATTATGGGCAGCAGATCATATCCAGAAATCATGCCCAGCAGTCTCCTTTTAGCAGATCTGGTGATGATAATGAATAACACTGGGAATACACTGAAATGCGCCCCCTTTAGTGTACCAACAGCCCTTTCTATTCCCCATGAAGTCCCAAGGTCCCATGCTATCCCCAGAAAGGACCCACCATGTTGACGCTGCGCCACTTTGATCATAAATATCTGACCCTCATGCCTAGACTGCATCCTCCACTCCTGGAACCCCAAGCTGTAATGCCTAGAAGAACCGTCCCCACTATCAAGGATCATATCCTGCAAAGGTATCTCAGTGAAGTCAAAGTCTGCAAGTCCACTGTCATACCCGATCCTGGGTGTCGGCAAGGGAAGTCTGTCTTGCCATATAGAATGCGCCCCAAGTTCCAACATCTCCTCTCGAGGCATCCCAAAAATGAAACGGACCAATCAGATGAGTTCCTGGAACCCACAACCAAACTAGAAGTCCACCATCCCTTGAACCAATTGACTCCCACTGTGCTATGCTGATAACTATTGGAATCCAAATATGCCAAGTCTCGAATTCCTGTTTTTGTATGCACCCAACTGATGGAAACAAAGTACTAGGAGTCAGCTCTATGCCTGCTAATCCGCACAACTACCAAAATGTACTGAAAAATTGTGCTGTCCTGATCACTGTCAATGTACCCATGCAACCCATGGAGTCTAAACACCTCCTTGAAAAACAACTCTGCCACCTGCGGTGCCTCATACCTTGATGGACTCACGAAGAAATGTGCCAACTTGGTCCACCGACCATCAATGATATAAATATAATCCCTGCCATACACCTCTGGTAGACCTATGATGAAATCTGTCGATGCACTCTCCCACTTTTGTTCTGGAATGAGTATAGGCTGCGATAATCCTGCTGGATGGGTGTGTTCTGACTCGTTCTACTGACAAGTCGTGCACTCACTCACATGTTTCAACACATCATCCTTGAGGCCTCTCCATGAGAACCTCTCTCTGATCTGCTGGTAAGTCCTGAAGTACCTAGGATGCCCTGCCAAGGGTGTGTTATGTATAGCCCTCATGATCTCCTCCCTAAGTGTGGACTTAGTGACTAAGTATATGCTATCTCTATAGTAGATAATGTCATCCACCACTTTGTACATGTCATCCTGAATGTGACCATCCATCAACTCGCAAGCAAACCAATCCTTGGAATATTCCACCAGAAGATGGGACTCTCAATCAGCGGAAATCCCTGTGAGCCAATCCAACATGGCCTAGATCTCCTCCTGATGTACCTGTACACCATGCGCACTGATCACATGGCCCAAATATAAAGCCTTCGTCATGCTAAGCTCCCTGTTCCTGACATGATGATAGCCTGATCGAATATCAATCTCTTGAAAGTACTCTGTTCCATGCTTGAATATGCTCTCCATCCACTGGGCCGAAACAATCCTAGGAGCACCATTGGTCATGCCCCTCAAAACCACCTTCCTACCATCTTCTGCCCTGAACTCTAGCTCCATGGCTTGGTAGTCAACATAATGCTTTCCCAAGGAAACAAGCCATTGAACACCCAATATGTTATTAGTATCTGGCAGCTGAACTATGTAAAACTCATCGGTCACAATGTAGTTGCCTAACACTACATCCAATTGCAAAATCTTCTGTGTGCATGGCATACTACGCCCACCGGCTACCACTACATCAAACCTCTCAAAGTCTGCTGTAGGAATGCCTCTCCTAGTCACCAAGGCTGAGTCAGTGAAGTTGTGGGTTGCCCCACCATCAATCAGAACTGTGACATGCTATCCTTGTAATACCTCACGGACCCTAAAGGTGTGAAATCTAGGAACACCTGACAGAGCGACGATAGTCAAACCCTTAGTCTCATCGTGCTGCTACTCAACACCCTTAGCCTCCACTCATGGCTACTCATTATCTGAACTGTTATGCTCGCTGCCCTGCTCACGTCCTGCCTCCTCTTCCTCATCACTATCAGGAAGTACCTCAATGTAATGTACCTTACCCTTCCCCATGCACCTGTGACCCGGCTCCTTACAGTCTTAGCAAAGATTCTTCCTCCTCAATTCTCTCCGAGTCTCCTCATCCAATTTGTCTTTCTGAAACACTTTCACAACAACCTGTAAGATCCCCTTATTAACTGCTGATATGTTTGATGCTTTACTGCTGATGCTAAAGGAAGATTTGGGGGTTTGATCTCGGGTTGGAAAAATAGATCTTTTTCCTAGGGATAAGAGATGAACTATTCTCTTTGGAGATGGGGAAGGCTTACTCTATGATCAACATTTATGGACTTTATGAAGATAGGGTACACTATTGGGAGGATTTATTATCAAAAGATTTCTTGAAACATGACAGACTAATTCTTGGAGATGATCTGAATTTTACTCTCCAAAGGGTTGAGATTTGGGGGAGAGCAACAAGGGTTTATGATTTAGCAGGTTTCTTCATTCACAAGATAAAGGAGGTAGGGCTAGTAAATGTGGATCCAATAAAATTAGTGCCAACATGGAGGAACAATTTAATAAGGGTAGACTTAGTATCCAAAAGGTTGGATAGGTTCTTATTATCAGAAGTTGTAACGGTGGATGAGGAGAGAATGAGATCATGGGTTGAGAGAGGAGAGAATAGTCCTGCAGGGCACTATTGCCCCTTCATTTCTTCTTCTTCTTCTTTATGTATGTTCCCTACCCCCATGGGGGGAATTGTAATAAAATGAGTTAGCATGAGGTCTTTTGTATGTAAAAGACTCAGCTCCTCAAGACTTGGTCATTAGTGCATAAYTGTAGAGTGTTTTTTTTCACTTGGTCCATTATACCTTGCTTCGGTGACTTATAATGTTCTAAGTTTTTTCACTCACTTCCTCCAAAGCTAGAGTATGTTCTAATGGCTAGGCCTTGGTGTGTTCTGTCTAATTCTAGTGTCAAATGTATATTACTATGTTATTCATTAGTCTAGAGTCTTATGGGCATGCATTAGGTTCCTCTAGGATATTTTTTTAATTTTTAAAGTAAAATTTCTCATTAAAACGGGATTTTACTTTGTAAATTCATGTAAATATTTAATAAGTGGTACTAAGAGGTGTTTAACACCTTGGGGGTTATCGTTTTCTAACTCAGAAAACCCCTTTTCCCTTAATACCCCCCTTATCGAGCGAAATAATTGACTTTTACTCATAAAAAATCAATTATTTACTCAAAAAGGTGATTTAATCAGCTCCCTATTTTTAAGGAAACATGTCGGAAACATGTTTTTGGTTTGTCTATAGTCTAACGCTCCCTCACTGCTAGTTAGTGTCACTTGAGGTGAGTTGTGAGTGACTTAGTGGCAAGTTAAGATGAGTTGAGTGGTGTGTTAAGTGGTCTTGATGGAGATCCCAAAGAGGAGGTGCACCCTCTCTTGAGAGGTGGCGCACTCTCCTTGAGGGTGCCAATCCCAAGGAAGGTGCGCACCTACTTAAGAGAGGTGGCGACCTCTCCTTCCCTCCTCTCTTTGACTTGTGGTGACCCCTCTCTAGTTTGATGAGGTGTGGCGTCCGTCTACCCACACAAGTGGCTCAACCCACATTGGGATTAGCACCCTCTCCCTTGGAAAATGCGCCACATGTGCTATAAAACCAAGCCGACCCCCTCCTCTTCAGGTTACTGAGAGTTTGGGCTGAGCTTGCTATTGTACTGCTCTTGTAATACTTTTATTGGAATAAAGAAAAGGTCAAGAAGGTGGTGTGCTACATTTTTGTGGATGTTTGATGTCTTTTGCTTATTATATGAGGTAATCATAGCTTAGTAATTTGCATATAATTTGTTATTTTGGCCATTGAAGGGGTGTTGTCACCCAGTAGGATAGGATCTATTAAGTTAGTTTACTTCTTAGATCTTATTGATTATCTACACTAGTGGTTTAAAATTTGTATGTCTTTTCAGTTGATTAACATACTATTTGAGCTTCTTTTGTAGGTATCACCAATATTTAATGAGTTTTTGCAAGTTTATTAAGCTTTACAGGTCCTCATGCTTGGAAAAGTGGTTGGACTAGCCTAGCGCAACCTTCCACAAACTCAAAGCCTCTTGAGAATGTAGTCCCTCAACATTTCACCGGAAGACCCCATAGCACAAGGATTCTGAATCTCAAGCTTCTCTCTTTCTCCTTAAATAAAAATTAAACATTTTCTGGTTACTTTCCTTTGCATGCAAGTAGATCTAAATTCTAAATATAAATCTTAAGTAGATCTTCGTTTTTGCATGCATGCATGCATAGATCTATATTGTTCTTTCAAAGTTTCTATCATTCTAGTTAGATCTAGCCTAGTCATCTTTTAGCAAGCTTTAAAGTTAAATCTTAATGCTAAAAAGATAGATTCATTTTAGAGCTTCAATTTCCATATTTTGGCAACTATTAGTGCCTATTTGTTTGCTGTCCAAATAGCAAACAAGAGCCACTAAGGAAGTTGGCTTCTTGCTAATTTTCTTACTCACCTTTGTTAACTTTATCTTAACTTTCACTTGGTAACTTTTGGTATAAGACTAACAATTTTTGCAGGCTGTCCCAAAAGCATTTTGGGCATCTTTCCATCAAGTTTGTTTGCTGTTTTTGCAGATTTCATGAACAGCTAGGAGGAAGCGCTGCCCATTTTTCGCGGATCCAAGCCATCCAAGATCTCTTGGAGCGCCTCTTCATTCTTTTCACTTTTCTAATTAATTTGTAAGTTTGATTGGTCCTTGGATTATAAAAGGCCAACAAACATTTCCTTTCCAAGATTGTAACTTCAAGGAGTTAGTGGGATAACCCACTAGCCTTCTCATCCCCCCTACCCAGGGGAGATTGTGTCATTTTTGCATTCATTTTGCATCTGTCCAATTTTTGCTAACTAAACAAAGATAAAATCAATTTAAAACGAACCAAGATAAACACAACAAAACATCTACTTTCCATTTTAGTTAGTTTTCATTTTTCATTTATTTCAATTATCTTTCATTTTGGCAAAGTAACAAACCTTCCCCGTCAAGGTCCTATTATGCTCTCGGCCTCGCAAGCATAGCTCGATCTTGGCATGATTAAGAAAGGAACTTGATTTGTGCGGAGTAGTCTAATTAGGGAAAACCTTTTGCCATTATTGCTCAATAAGGGATCATACTTTCAAATTACTTGTGAGTTCAGGGGGATACTCATTGAGATCAGTTCTCTCCCTGTTGGAAGTCCTTGCAGTTTCGCTTGTACCCATTTGAGGGATAATAGTTAAAAGACAACACACAATAGATTAGATCTTTCATTTCTTGCTTACAATCTCTTGCAATTGTGAGTGGATTAGCACTATTAGTCCACCTCACTCAATTAACTTAAATCCAAGTGAAACCCCTTAATTAACAAAAATTTCCAAGAGCAATTCAAAACATTTATCTTGCAGCAATACACACATTATTGGCATTGGTCTCTAAACTATATTTTCATTTGCTTATTATTATTTGCTTTGAAGTATTTTATATGCTTATTATCATTTGCATAAACAATCTTTGGATGTGTCACTATATGCTGCTAGATTAGTATTTGCTTTTGTTTCATTTAACTCTTGGAATTCCTTGTACTTAGCTTAACCAACCTTAGATTATTTTATTAGGGACTACTCCCCTTGGATTTGCTAGAAGTTAGCCTAGACGGAGGAGTCGAGTAGCAGGTGACAACGACCTGACTCGAGACTTGCCCCCAAGGCCGCACCCAGTGTATTGAGGATTTCTTCCACATGAACCGAGGTGCGGATTAGGCGGCGACACTTCAAATTTTTAAAGAAGAAAGGAAACCTTCAAGTCTGTGCATATTCAACCTGTCATGGCCAGAGGATAAGGTGTTCAAAGATTTTGTGAAAATTAAATGGAAAGGTTTTGATGAGTCCCTAAGGAAAATAACGAGCGCTCAATTTGTAGCAAGTATGAAGAAAGTCAAGCAGGCTATATCTACATTGGGCACATAAGAAATTTAAAAATATAGATCATGATATTGTTGTAGTGGAAAAGGAAAATTTTGAGTTTTATGAACAAGATGTTGAAGGAGTGTTTTTGGAGGAATCCAAATTGAGGCTAAGGAATCTGGAGAAATCTAAAAGGGAACTACTGTGGCAAAGGAATACAATGGTGTATGAAGAGTAGGGCCATTTGGTTGGCCAAAGGGGATGAAAACACAAAATACTTACTTGAACTATGCAAATCATAGGAAGAACATCAATATGATATGGGAAATGCCAAAGGGGAATCACAGTACTACAAGAAATTTCAATGATATTGTTGAGATGAGGGTTTCACATTTTCAAAGTTTATATAAAGATCTAGTGAGGGAAAATATAGCAGAGATATTAAAACTCACCTCCTTCTTTCCTAGTTTTGTAAGTGATGAAGCAAATGCCTTGTTAATGGAAGAAGTCACAAAAGAGGAAATGAAAGTAGTCTAAGCATCTATGCAAAAAGACAAAAGTCCAGGCCTTGATGAAGGACTATAGAATTTTTCATTGGTTTTTATGATTTGTTTGAGGAGGATCTGATTAGTGTTGTTGAGGTGGTGAGGACAATAGGGAAAGTGCTAGGAGTTTTCCGTTCCACCTTTCTTAGCACTAATCCTAAAGAAGGAGAATCCATTATCTTTCGAGGATTTTAGACCTATCTCTTTATGCAACTATGTTTACAAAATAATAGCAAAGGTTTTAGCCACTAGGGTGAAGAAAATATTCTCTGATACCATCTCATAGGGACGATTTGGTTTCCTAAATGGAAGACAAATTCATGAGGCCATGAGTGGCTTAGGAAGGTTTCCATACAACAAAAGTGAAGAAACTACCAACAATGGTAGTGAAACTTGATCTTTCAAAGACTTATCATAAAGCCAGTTGGCTCTACTTGAGATTAATGCTGCTTCATATAGGTTTCAGATTACAAATTGTAAATTGAATTATGGGATGTTTAACCTTTGTCTCTTTTGCTATGTTAATAAATGGTTTAGCTTCAAGTTTTTTCTCCTCCACTAGAGGATTGAGGTAAGGATGTTCTGTATCATGGATACTCTTCTATTATTAATAGCGGATCTAAGTAGTTGTATCATGGAAACAAGGAGGACATGAGTTCTAAAAGGGATAAAGGTAGGCGGGGCTATACATTTGACACATTTATTATTCAAAGACAAAGGAATACCTACTTTCCAATGTTCATTTAATTTTCTTTCAATATTTGAAGGTCTAAACTGTTGAAATTCTGAGGTCCTATGAGGCTGCCATCTAAGGTCTGTCCTTGACCTTAGTATGGCTCTAAGTTTCAACTGTTTGGCTGTCTTCTTTTGCTGTTTTAGGACAGCAAACTGTTATGTACTTTCTGCTCAATGTTTTATAGGTTAGGTGCTCTTTTAAGGTGCCC
>SNQJ01S0022262.1:29516-48982 GCA_010110895.2 Picea sitchensis
TGCAATCTGGATACAGATCTCGTGCAGCTCTCCAAACCCTCAAACTGACTTGCGCCCTCACTGGCTGAGCTGTGCACTCTGCAATGGATACTCCTGAAAAGTACGGTGAAATACCTGGATGGTATCTTCGATGGGCTAGGGTGTGTCTCTCAACACCGAAACCGATCAATGGTTGTGGTTTCCTCCAGAAATCCATAAAACAGTAAGGTCGGCTCTCCTCCTCTGGGAACTCTCAACATCAAATCATAACAATGCATAATGAATTAGGTTGCTTTAACCTTCCTTTATAGCTTCCCGAAACCCTAATTCGTTGTTGACCTTTTCCCTCCAAGTGACTTGTACTTTATTTTCTTATTCCTTGATTATATCACTTAATTAATTAATTAATTAACCATTTTACCTCTAAAAAGTGATTTATCCATCCTGATGGCTTCTCTGGCCACTGAAAGTCACTTCTCATCATCTTATCCTGTAATACTCTTCCTCCCGATTCCGATGAGCTATTACACTAAGAGGTTTCTCCAAGTAATATGCCCATTATGACCTTCTTAGTGAATTTAATTAAGATATGACCCATAATAACTCAAAATTACGGAAATCGTCGGAATGCAACAGAACCAAAGCCCAATTGTGCGGAATGGATCCTGATGATGAACGATACAAGTCAGGCCCAAATAAACCCTTCAATATCTCCCGAACTCTCTGTCACCCCTATCTGGCTACTCGGGTAGGCATAACACTCTGAAATGTTGTAATGTTATAATGTCCCAAAATGGGGACATTACATAAAGCATTTTATGACATTTGTCCTAATGTACAGTGCCCACTTGTCCAGATTGTGTATTCTTACTTTCCCTGCTTTTCGCTAGTTATTGTGCCAAAGTCATTCTTTATCTTCATGATCTATTGTAATTGATATTATTATTCTATTCCAATAGATTCATCTTTCCCATATTCTTCTTAGCTCATTCATTGCTGCATTTGTGGATTTTTTTCATATGCCATTTTTATATTCTGCATGTTTATTTTTTAGTTGTCAACTGGGGAAATCAGAGAGCAGGCGGGCACGTACTCGCGTGACACGTGGTCGTGTTATCCGACTGCTACCACTATAACCCCAGGCATGCCAACGGGGCCCCTCGCGTGACACACAGCGTAAATCGAGGGTTTCGAACCGGTGACTTCACATAACGGAGTGCCTTAACAACATACTCCATCACTGACTATTCTACACCCCGGGGGCTTTCATATTCTGCATGTTATTCGTCATCCAAAGTTTCATTTTCTTCCTCTTCATTTGCTTTAACTTGATATATGTGTTCATCTCCATGGCTGCTGCATTGTCTTAATGTTCTTCATCTTTTTCTTTGTTATCCTCTTCGTTTTCTCCTTTATTTCTTGCTCATCTCTTTAAGTTTATTAGCAAATATTTTTCTGTATAAGCCATTGAAGCATCATTGCATTGATTTTGGGTAAAAAATGTAAGACATTGCGAGTATGCTGTTGGAATTTTCTGGAAATGACTTTTAATTCAAATTCAGAAATTCCACCTGATCTTGAGGTTTTGCAGATCTATTTCTTGTGAGTTTTCAGCCCTAGGGCTGAATCTGAAATATTACAGCAGTATATTTTTCACTTATGTTCAGACTCCAACCAGATACAGAAGGCAGCCCAAGAAAATAAACACCGAACAAATGTATTTCAAGGGAATAATGTTTCCAGCCTTTGGGCACACATCTCAACATATAACAGATTTGAAAATGACTAACTGCAGCAGATTTATTACAGCCATAAATCTGCCCACTTATCAAATCATTTAACAAAATCTGCTCACTGTTATGTAAAATCAGCATGCATAACCAGCACTAGGAACAATCATCATGAAAATATAAGCAGAAAATCAGATTTGCTGGTATACAAAGTTTGGACAGCAAAGTATGCTTCATATATATATAAGACAAAGTTGCAAGTACATATCAAACAACTTAATACAAGCTGGTAAACCCATGCTCTTCAAACCCTATCCAGGGCATCCAACATAAGTAGCAAACCCTAGCCACCAACTCCTGGTTAGGAATCACTCCCAACCAAAGTTGGTTGCTCCACCAAAGATCCACAACTAGCAAGTATACACATCCACAAGTTCTCTTTGGCACCTACACTTGCATCACACAAGTGTACAAGAAAAACAAGATAATCTCCCTCTTTCTTTTCCACATCAAGAACTCCAAGTAGTACTAGGGCTTCCAAACCCACAAAACCCAAGTCTTCTTCTCTCACAAGAACCATAGGAACATGTGTGTCCTTTGCTCCTCTAGGGTTTCTCCTAAACCCTAGCTTTCCTTGTCTTCTTAGGGCAAACCCTTATGCTAATGCCTAGCTTACATCAAAACAAGAACCCTAGTGCTCAAGACAAGAGACCAAAGTACAAAGAAGAAGAGTACACGTGAAAGAGACATGTTTGCTTTAGCTCTCACATCTTAAATACATGATGTGATCAACATGATTAATGAAAAGACTCTCCTCACTTTATTATACACACACATGCACACACACACACACTAAGTCACTGCATTTGCCAAATTTGAAGGATCAAATTTGAAATTCAATGCATTTGATGAGCAGCCAAACAAATTTGATCAGGTTCAGCTAATTTAGTTCGCCGTTCAATAGAGCCATCATTAATTAATTAATTTTTACTATGTTCGGCTAATTTAGTGTTCCATTCAACAAAGCCATCATTAATTAATTAATTTTTACTGTATCTAATAATCGTTGCTTACAAATATGCCCTTGAATGTTCTATCTCTTTGCATTGTATGGTTGCCTTCGGAAATTTGATTACAGGTGCTCTTTATGGCTGGAATGGTTTCCATTGTTAGGATGCCTCTATGCACAAGCGTATCTTGGAATGGTTGCTAACTTCCCAGAATGCCTCATCACACATTACAAACGATGCCTTGGTCTGGTTGTGTATTTGCCAATGGACACAATCTCTGTGAATCGGGTCAGGTCAAGAGAATTTGTTTGCTAGAGAACTTACGACTTATTGACAATCGACAGATTCAATAAATTTATTATGGCTTATTGACCATGGATAGATTAATTTTATATCATAGTTTGGTTCTGGTTTTACTTTATTTTCATATGATATTTGTTATGATAAAGTTATATATATTTTATTTATAAAATTATATATCTTATTTTATATTTATTAAACTTAAGTATTAATATATTTATTATTTTTTATTATATTATAAATAAAAATGCGAGTTATATAGTTATAATTATTTTAGATAAATTATATAATTAAAATATTATATATATATATATATATGAATTTAATGGCAAATTTTATCGGAGGTTTTTAACTCGACGAATTTTTATCGAATTCGAACACAAACACGAACCAGGTGACTACACAAACATATTGAAAGGTGAGGGAGGCTAACAATAATAAAGTGGACAAGGTCCACAAGCAAACAACCTAACTAATCACTAGATAGGCCCACATGTGAAGCGCTCCAACTCTAAGTGACACATGTCAAGCTCCAAGGTAAAGACGTCCATCAAGCAAGGGTCCCAAGGTGAATGCTCCACAAGAAGGGTCCAATGCTCCTCCTCCAAAGGTCTCCAATAAGCCATGTGCTTCTATGGGTCCACCACACCTCTGTGAACACTCCTCAACCCAAGCATCTTCAAGTCAAGCACAAGCCTCATGTAAGCATCCAAGATTCCCCATGCTACCTAGGGCTCAATGCCCTCCTCACAAATGCCTAACGCTCCTCCTCCAAGTAGGTCCTCCTCTCAAGCAAGCAACCAAGCCCTCCATCTGTGTCTCATGAAGAATGCCACCATGCCACATAAGTCTCCAACCTCCTAAGCAAGAGCACCACATAAGCATCGAATCAATGTATAGCAATCCTTGAGTAAACTATCTCCAATGTGTATGTCCAGTACAATACAACCATGGGTAGTCAACACACCTTCACTCCACGTCACATGAAGCATCCCCAAGCATAGTGTAAACACTTTTGGAGTGACCCCAAAAGCTAACACTCCCTCTTTATAAGGAAAGTGTCTTCACAAACATTGTCTTCCTCCTTTGCATCTCAACCAAATGTGCCATCTGTAAATCTGAATATATTGTAGTCTTAGAATCAATCATTGGCCCCTATAAAGGAACTGTCACCCAAACATCATTCTCCTCCATCTAGGCATCACCTCACTTCCTCAAAGCAGCTAGAAGGCTTACAAATGGAAGGAGCCAATGCAATATGGTTAGCATATTGCCTAGGAGATATACTCATCCTCATCTAAGATTTGGGTGCTCCTACATGCTCCTGTGCATCCTGCAATGTTTGAGTAAGCCATCCTAGTTTTTTGTGGGCTTGATTATCAGGCGGGGACACGTGCTTCCTCAAGTTCTCACATTTCTAATAGGTGATGTGATCAATATGATTTATGAAAAGACTCTCTCCTCCCTGTATATATATGAAAGATGAGGGAGGCCCACAATAATACAGTGGACAAGATACACAAGCAAGCAACCTAACTAATCATTAGATATATTCACATGTGAAGTGCTCCAACTCAAAATGTCACATGTCAAGTTCCAAGGTAAGCACATCCTTCAAGTAAGAGTCCGAAGGTGATTGCTCCATAAGAAGGGTGCAATGCTCCTCCTCCAAAGGTCTCCAATGCTCCAATGCTACCTCCTAAGCCATGTGCTCCTCTAGGTCCACCACCCCTCCATGAACACTTCTCAATCCAAGCGTCCTCAAGTCAAGCACAAGCCTCCATGTAAGCATTCAAGTGTCCCAATGCTACTTAGGGCTTAACGCCCTCCTCCAAGTAGGTCCTCCTCCCAAGCAAGCAACCAAGCCCTCCATGTGTGCCTCGTGAAGAATGTCACCATGCCAACATAGGTTTCCAACCTCCTAAGGAAGTGCACCACATAAGCATCAAGTCAAGTTATAGAAATCTGCCAGTAAGCTATCTCCAAATGTGTATGTCTGCTACAACACAACCAAGGGTAGTTAACTCACCATGGACTCCACATCACACTAAGCATCCCCAAGCACGGTGTAAACACTTTCGGAGTAACCCCCAAAGCTAACATTTGTTCCCTTGCAAAATAATTTTGAATTATAATGGTAATTTTATTTTAGAATTAGAGAAGTAAAGCAGAACAAAAATGTCTTTTTGAAAATTTCAGTTAGAAGAGAAACTAGAACACATCAATAGATACTAAACTTAGAAAGATTAACCAATTTTCAAGTAAACACAATACTCAGATCTGAACAGACTATAATTAAACTCAACCAATGATCTATTTCTTAGTTAGCAAAACATTAGATTATCAAAACAAAGACTAGTTCTTATACAGACTTATTAAACACTGTATCTGATGCAAATTTAACTCAAGAACTGATCTAAATCATAGATCTAATATAGATCCAAAGGAAACAGATCTAAACAGTGGATCTGAAATAGATCTAAGCTAAAGGCAAGATTTAGATAGAACAAACATATAGATCTAGGTTTCAGAAAGCAAATATAATCAATGATAACCTTTAGAATTTAAAGAACAACATACAGATCTAAATAGTGGATCTTACCTTGAAGACTTACCTCAGATCACTGAAGGAGTGCATGCCACACATAAGTGATGAAGGGCCACTGAATATATGCTCAGGGAAAAGTCAGGATCATAGATCTACCATATAGGTCAGATCTCTTGCCAAGAGATGAATGGACTGATTGCCACTAAGAAGAAAACACCCATAACACAGAAAATTGCTGGACCCTTATACACTCAGAAAAATCGGGAAACAAAACCCTTGTGCCAAGAGGTACGGCTGTCTTGGATAAACAGTCTAGAGGCTGCGGCTCAAAGGATAGGGACAGATCTGCTAGAGAGGCCACGACTCAATGGATAGAGGCCAGATCTGTGCATGAGAGGCCACGACTCAATGGATAGAGGCCAGATCTGTGCATGAGAGGCCACGACTCAATGAATTAGGGCCAGATCTGTGTAGGAGAGGACACGGCCCAATGTATAGAGGCAGGTCTGTGTAGGAGAGGCCACGGCTCAACCAGAAATACCCTAAAGAAAATGATGGCATCTTCAGACTTCAACACACAGGTACCTACACCATAAAACAGTCCAGCAATAGCCCTTGAATCATCCCCAAACCAGAAGTAGACAACAATAATTCTGGGACTGAAGTCTGGCCAGATTAGGAAGGCCGAAAATGTCACTAGACAAGCTCAGTCACTGTTGCAAGAGGGGCCGCATCAAGCAAAGAGAGATCTGCTCACCTTTGGAGGATAACATAAGAGTGTATGAAATGAGGAGGGGTAGGTCTCTTTTTATACTTTAGGCTAGGGTCAATAAAAGTAATAATTAAAAGTAACAATTAAAAATAACATGTTTAATTAATACAAATATTAATTAAACATGTTATAATTAAAACATTTAATTAATCTTTTCATATTAACCCCTAAAGCAAAAACAAAAACCCCAAATAAGCACAAGCAAAGGTAAAGGGGGTTTAGGTGGGGTTACTTGGTGGCAATACTTGTCCATTCATTTTCAAGGTGACCTTTGTAACTTTATCATCATTGCATATGGGATACATCCCTCATGTGGTCATGCCCACCTTCAAGGAGGGTCATACACCAACAAACACCTGATCAAGGACCAGGTTGCCCCAGAACAATTCTGGAGTCTTATCCACCAAGGTACAAGACTAAGGATCAACTCATGCCCCAAGCATGGGTACCTTGGAGCAAGTCCAGGGGCCCTATTCATATCTAGGGACTTTAACTACTTGGTCCCAGACCAAGAACCCCAGTCGTCTACTGGGGGCCCTCACAAGGGTCTTCACTGCTTGGTCCCAGACCAAGAACCCCAGTCATATCCTGGGGGCGCTAACAAGGGTCTTTTGCCATGGCACTGACGGTTTGGTCCCAGACCAAGTACCCCAGGAGTGCACTGGGGGCCCTAGATCTCGGCTAGGGTCTTTGCCATCCTCACGGAGAATGGCTCTTGCAACTGCTTTAAATTCAACACTCCCTCTCAGCAAGAGAGGCATTCCCAGCTACACCAAGCTTGTCACGAATGTATACAAACTTTGTCAGAGACAGTGGCTTGGTAAAAATATCTGTTGTATGTTCTGCCGTCGGAACATACTGAATGCTGAGAATGTTCTTCTGAACCATGTCCCGGACATAGTGGTATCTTATCTCAATGTGTTTCGATCTGTCATGAAACACTGGATTTTCGGTGAGCTTTATACAACTCTGATTGTCACGGTGAATGACTGTGGGTTCAAGCTCTGAACTGAACAAGTATGAAAGTAGCTTCCTAAGCCACACTACTTCTCTGCTAGCAACACTCACAACAATGTATTCTGCTTCTGCAGTGCTTTGGGCTATGGAGCCTTGTTTCCTGCTGGACCAGGAAATCATTGTCGAACCCAAACTGAAGCAATATCCGGAAGTGCTCTTCCGATCCACTGTACTGCCCATCCAATCTGAATCTGTAAAACCATGGAGCATTACACCTCCACTGGAAGTGTACTTGAGACCATAAGCTATGGTTCCCCGAACATATCTCAGAATATGCTTCACAACAATCATATGTATATGCTTTGGTTCACACATGAACTGGCTGAGAGCATTTACCGCATAACAAATGTCTGGTCTCGTATGTACGAGATACATCAAAGACCCAATGATCTGCCGATATAAGGTGGGATCTTCTGGATTTGAACCTGTGACCTGATCTTGTAGCTTCTTTAGATTAGAGATCATTGGTGTGGTCATGGTCTTGCAGTCCATCATGCCAAATTTGCGGAGCACATCAACTGCATATTTACTCTGTGAGAGAAAGATCTCTCCTGGTTTTTGCCAAACCTCCAAGCCCAAAAAATAGTGCATGAGCCCCAAGTCTTTCATTTCAAAATCTGCAGAAAGCTCCCTCTCAGTCTGAGCTATCAAGTTTTCCTCTCCAGTGAGGAACAAATCATCCACGTATAAGACTAGGATAACTGGATGATTTTGAACAATCTTTATATAAAGATTTGGATCTGCTATGCTCTTGGTGAATCCAAGACTTTGTAGAAAACGGATCCGGCTATGCTTTTGGTGAATCCAAGACTTTGTAGAGTCCGCCTATTCTACTGCACTAAGCTCCTCGAGCTTGCTTCAACCCCGCATGTGGCTTCTTTGAGCTCTGTACCACATGAGATCTTTTATCATTTATCACAAAACCTTTAGGCTACTCGATGTATAATTTTGTTCAACTTCACCGCTAAGGTGCCAGCCTACCATTTGGTGAAGTTTCCACCAAAACCGCCTAAGAGAGATAATGATCCTATTGAAGTATACCCGGCAACCGGAGCAAAAAACTTCGCTGTAGTCAATTCCTCTTTCCCGAGAGAAACCACGAGCCACTTAATCTCACTGTATTTCTCAATACTGTCGTCTGCTGCATGCATTATCTTATAAATCCATTTTGAAGTTACCACCGATTTGCCATGAGGTCTAGGAACCACGGTCCATACATCATTCTTTAGAATAGAGTCATATTCTTCATTCATACAATTTCTCCACTCTTCATGTTCGAAAATGTCCTGACCCACCGGATTTAAACGTCCTGCTCGTCTTCCCAAAGTTCCGGTTTCCACGTCCACCAAGTCCCAACAAGGTCCATACATCATTCTTTAGAATAGAGTCATATTCTTCATTCATAGCATCTTTCCACACTTGATGTTTTGAGGCTTCAAAAAATGTGGAAGGTTCTGAATCAATCACAGTATTTAAATTTGCTATGAGACCGGAGTACTTATATGGTTTCTTGCTTTCTCTGAAGGCGCCCTTAGGAGTTGAATGCTTTTCTGCTTCTTTCAATATTTTCCGACACCAGGCTGGTTTCCTTTTAACATGAGGTATCTCCATTGGAAACTCAATAGTATCCCTTGAGGGATCCACTGGAAGTTCTGAGGTTTCCTCCCTCTGCTCATTTGGAAGAGGAGAATCTGGAGAATCAAGTGGTGGAGCTTCCTGCTCCTTTGAATCACATGGAAGTTCTCTGTCCCGATGAAAAGTTGTTTCTTCATGAAAAGTCATGTCTCTGTTTACTTTGATGAACTTTTGACCTGGGATATAAATCCTGTAATCTTTTGAGGTTTCACTATATCCCACAAAAGTTCCTTTCTTACCGGAGGGCTCTAGCTTAGTCCTCTTCTCTTTTGGAATGTGTATATAGACTGGACTGCCAAAGATTCTTAAGTGATCAACTGAGGGCTTAATTCCGGTGAAAACTTCTTTAGGAGTTTTCGCTTCAAGGGCTTTGTGTGGACATCTATTCTGAATGTAGATTGCAGTACTGGCAGCCTCGGCCCAAAGTGATAAAGGTAATTTTTGGTCATGCATCATGGCCCTGGCTGCTTCACAGATAGTTCTATTCTTTCTTTCAACAACCCCATTCTGCTGAGGGTTGTATGGCACAGTTAGCTCCCTCTTAATTCCAGAAGCCCGACAGAGTTCGTTGTATTTGAAGGAGTCAAATTCTTTGCCGTTATCTGTTCTGAAAACTCGGATGTGTCTTCCTATTTGATTTTCAACAAGATTCTTGAAATCTTGAAATTTGCTAAAAGATTCATCTTTAGTCTTTAAGAAATAAATCCAAGTTTTACGCGAACAATCATCAATAAAAATGGTATAATAAATACAACCATTCATAGACAGTGCAGTCATGGGCCCACAAAGATCAGAATGAATTAAATCCAAAATTCCATTTGATTTTCTTTTACTAAGAGGATAGGGTTTCTTTGTATTCTTACCAAGTGCACAACCTCTACAAACACTATCATGCTCAACAGAAAATATTGACATACCTGTCACCATCTTTTGCAAACCTGGAAGTGCGTTGTAGTTGAGATGTCCAAATCTTCTGTGCCAAAACTTGCAGGGATTTATCGTCTCATGAACTAGGGCTTGAACAATCTGACCTGGAATTTTATAAAGTCCACTCTCACGAGTTCCAATAGTTATAGCAATGTTTATATCTTTATTTGAGGACCATAAGAGGGCCTTCCCTTTGGAGAAAGCTACCAAATAACCTTTACTTTCTAAAACTGGAACATAGATTAAATTTTTCTTTAGACCAGGAACATAAAGAATTTCATCAATGTGAAAGATATTACTTGAGTGGAATTGGAAAGAGGTATATCCAAAACCTTTTATGTCATAGGTGCCATCATCACCTAGTTCTACCTTTGCCTTGAATTTCTTGTCTTGATAGTTTGCAAGGTTTTGTTTGAAACCTGTCATGTGTCTGGAAGCACCGCTGTCTATTAACCAAATCTCCTTTGACTTGGTAATAGTGTCGGAAAGAGCTGAGATAAGATAATATTCTCTTTGTTATTCTTGCTCTTTGGTGGCAGCCCTGGTTTGTCTTCTTTGAGGCTCCTCTTGAGGTTTAGCCTCTTCAGTGGCAATTGAGGCTTGGAATCTTCCTCTTCTTTTTTGCTGAGAGGGAGGATTCCTGCAATCTCTTGCATAATGGCCTAGCTTATTGTAGTTAAAACATTTAACTTTAGACAAATGAGGATTGAGATGAGATAGCTTACCTTGGGGTTTCTTACCTTTGCCTTTTGATTTAGGGAACTTTTTCCATTTCCTGGTCTTTGCTGCAAGGGCATGATCTTTTAGAATTGAATGATCATTTCTGCTGTTTAGTCTTTCTTCTTCTTCTAAACAGTCATGCCACAACCTTTCAAAATTAGGTTGGGATTCTTTTCCATTTACGGATGCAAGAAAAACTCCCCAAGAATCAATAAGTCCATCAAATGCTGTTTGAACAAGGTCATCATCATCTACAAGAACTCCTATTGCAATAAGTTGATCTTTGATTTGAGCAATCTTGGAGAAGAATGTAGCAACTGTACCATCTTTTCCCATTTTCAAGGTTCGTAATTGTTTCTTCAAAATTCTTTTTTGAGTTGGTGCCTTCTTTTCATAGAGGTTTGCCAAGGCATCAAAACAATCTTTGACAGTCCTTAGATGACCAATGCTGGGCATCATGCTGTCCTTGATAGAATAAAAAATGATTCTTTTAGCCTTGGTCTGTTTTCTTTTGTATGCTGCCCTGGCTGTGTTTGAGGTGGGTTCTTCAATCTCCCTAGTGATCAACTCTTCTAGATCATTCTCTTCAAGAATGTTCATTATTCTGTATTTCCAAGCATTAAAGTTAGCAGCCCCTACAAGTCTGTCTTCAGCTTTAACTGATGAGGAAGCCATGCTTAGATCTGAATTAGTTTAGATGGCTAATCTTTGCAAAACAACCCTAACAAAGTGGATCTGTGCAGGCTCAAGATTATATCCTTGAGCTCTCTTCACACCCTAAGCTCTGAAACCATGTTAGAATTAGAGAAGCAAAGCAGAACAAAAATGTCTTTTTGAAAATTTCAGTTAGAAGAGCAACTAGAACACATCAATAGATACTGAACTTAGAAAGATTAACCAATTTTCAAGTAAACGCAATACTCAGATCTGAACAGACTATAATTAAACTCAACCAGTGATCTATTTCTTAGCTAGCAAAACATTAGATTATCAAAACAGAGACTAGTTCTGATACAAACTTATTAAACACTGTATCTGATGCAAATTTAACTCAAGAACTGATCTAAATCATAGATCTAATATAGATCCAAAGGAAACAGATCTAAACAGTGGATCTGAAATAGATCTAAGCTAAAGGCAAGATTCAGATAGAACAAACATATAGATCTAGGTTTTAGAAAACAAATATAATCAATGATAACCTTTAGAATTCAAAGAACAACATATAGATCTAAATAGTGGATCTTACTTTGAAGACTTACCTCAGATCACTGAAGGAGTGCATGCAACACATAAGTGATGAAGGGCCACTGAATATATGCTCAGGGAAAAGTCAGGATCATAGATCTACCATATAGGTTAGATCTCTTGCCAAGAGATGAATGGTCTGGTTGCCACCAAGAAGAAAACACCCATAACATAGAAAAATTGCTGGACCCTTATACACTCAGAAAAATCAGGAAACAAAACCCTTGTGCCAAGGGGTACGACTGTCTTGGATAAATAGTCTAGAGGCTGCGACTCAAAGGATAGGGACAGATCTGCTAGAGAGGCCACGACTCAATGGATAGAGGCCAGATCTGTGCATGAGAGGCCACGACTCAATGGATAGAGGCCAGATCTGTGCATGAGAGGCCACAACTCAATGAATTAGGGCCAGATCTGTGCAAGAGAGGACACGACCCGATGTATAGAGGCAGGTCTGTGTAGGAGAGGCCACGGTTCAACCAGAAATACCCTAAAGAAAATGATGACAGCTTTAGATTTCAACACACAGGTATCTACACCATAAAACAGTCCAGCAATAGCCCTTGAATCATCCCCAAACTAGAAGTAGACAACAATAATTCTGGGACTTAAGTCTGGCCAGATTAGGAAGGCCGAAAATGTCACTAGACAAGCTCAGTCACTGTTGCAAGAGGGGCCGCATCAAGCAAAGAGAGATCCGCTCACCTTTGGAGGATAACATAAGAGTGTATGAAATGAGGAGGGGTAGGTCTCTTTTTATACTTTAGGCGAGGGTCAATAAAAGTAATAATTAAAAGTAACAATTAAAAATAACATGTTTAATTAATACAAATATTAATTAAACATGCTATAATTAAAACATTTAATTAATCTTTTCATATTAACCCCCAAAGAAAAAACAAAAACCCCATATAAGCACAAGCAAAGGTAAAGGGGGTTTAGGTGGGGTTACTTGGTGGCAATACTTGTCCATTCATTTTCAAGGTGACCTTTGTAACTTTATCATCATTGCATATGGGATACATCCCTCATGTGGTCATGCCCACCTTCAAGGAGGGTCATACACCAACAAACACCTGATCAAGGACCAGGTTGCCCCAGAACAATTCTGGAGTCTTATCCACCAAGGTACAAGACCAAGGATCAACTCATGCCCTAGGGATGGGTACCCTGGAGCAAGTCCAGGGGCCCTAGTCATATCTAGGGACTTTAACTGCTTGGTCCCAGACCAAGAACCCCAGTCGTCTACTGGGGGCCCTCACAAGGGTCTTCATTGCTTGGTCCCAGACCAAGAACCCCAGTCATATCCTGGGGGCCCTAACAAGGGTCTGTTTGCCATGGCACTGACTGTTTGGGCCCTAGATCTCGGCTAGGGTCTTTTCCATCCTCACGGAGAATGGCTCTTGCAACTGCTTTAAATTCAACATTTTAAACTCATTACTATCATTAATTTGTAATTGAACTCATGTGTCACATTCATTCTAAGTACCTGGAGTTTATGAGTTATGTAGCATGAACAAAATTTATATTTTTGTCATTATGACTTTAAAAATCAATGCTTTTCAGTGAACTTTCTTTTGGCTATTCTTTGGGCTGAGAAACTACTCCATGAGATGATTTTGAGAAAGGCTATATAGACTTTGAACCATTGACCTGTAGAAAAGTTGAGCATTTATTATGTCGAGCAACTCAATAAGATTTGTAACATTGTGCTAAAAAAGCTATGGATTGAAACTTTTGTGGCTCAAAAATTGTAAGTTTTTCAAAACCCTAAGCCCAAATAAATGACGATTTGTTGTTGTTTGTGGTAACCTAAGGAGACTCTGTTGGATATTGTGATTATGTATAAATATTGGTTTCCTTTTTCATTAGTGAGGATCAAGGGTTGGTACCACTTGTAATAGCCTTGGGTAGGTTATTTTATCTAGAGAGATTATGTATGAAATGATTCTTCAATAGACCAAATAATTATAGATTGATAAAATATGTTAGTACAATGCCAAACAACAAAAAAAGACTGGTAACGTGAAAAGAATACCAATAGGCGGATTAATATTGAAATAGAAAATTCCCACATGCTAAAGTTAAGGGTTCAACAAAGTGACCAAAGTAAAAAATGGATATTAAAATAAGGGATATAATGGGTAATTTATAGCAGAAGTGCCTTTATCCCTAAATACCCTCCAAGTGGAGAGAATCTCAAACAAACTATCCATAAAAATTGATTGGGTTATGTACATAACCAAGTTAGACACAAACTATATTTACTGTTTAGTGTGAAGTTAAAATTTTATTAATTTAAAAAAAAGTCTTGTTAGATCGTTTTTCTTGCTGTCATATTGCCATACATACAGCCTTAAACAAAAACAATTTAATGTATTACGGGGAAGTGAAAGTCTTGAAGGCCAAACATTAAAAACTAAGTAAATCCATTAATTGAAACCATGAACAATCCATTTACCCATACTTATATCAAAGCTTCACTTAACTTCCTAATCATCCTTTTTCAGATTTGTTATTATGCTTGACAGAGATTGGTTGCCATTTCTCTCATTTTGTTTGTAGCGAAGGGCATACTACCAAGGTTATGTATCCTGTACTGTCAAGTGTGCCTGTAATGTGGACATAAGCAAATGTATAGGTCCATGACAGGAGGCTTCAGGGAGTCCCATGCCATTATAATTTGTCCATTGGATTCTATATTTCTAGCAACTAGTCATTCAGGAATCAGTCTTGGACAGGTGAAGGGATGCCTGAACCTGCTTGAATTTAAAGTCATTGAAATAGCTGTCCTCTCTCCATTTTCAAATTCATGTTGGCAACTTTGAGATTTCTCTTTCCACTTCCAACCTGGCTTCCTATCTGAACCTGTAGCATCTATAGCAAACAATTTCGCTTCTACCTGAACCTACAACAGGTGGCTTGCCAACATGTCTTTCATGATTCACATGATTTTCTGCAATTGAAAACCTCTTTTCTTTGCCTAGTACTAACCTTGTGCGTGCATTGGTAAAGAACTTGTGTGATCAAATTCATTCATTTTTTCATTATGTAATGATTTCTGCTCAGCAAAGTTTGTTATGCTACTTGGATTTGTTGGGGTTTGAGATAATATGAATGTCACCAACCATATATAGGCGAGGAATACTATTGCCTGGATGCATAGTCACCTGGTTCGTGTTCGAATTTGACAACAATGAAATCTGTAAAGAGATAAGCCAGAAATGTGTTGAGTCGGGGTTAGGGTTTGTGACAGGGCCTTGGCTTTGTGCATAATGGCAGCGACGACATGCTGAACAGGGGTGGCGTCAACATTGGGGGTTGATCCCAAGGTGGAAGATCGATGTCGTCAATGTATACAATGAACAAGTGTTTTACGATTCCTTAGGTAGATGGAGGCCGACGGGGATCCTGACAGGGTAGACTATGATGGAGACTTGGGGTTTACGGAAGAAGTTTTTGTAATGGATGCAAACTTTATTAGAGGACAGGTGGGTAAAAGAGCTCAGGATCAGATCCAACATGGGCCGTTGGATAGCCATGCAGATCAACTGGAAGGGAAGGTAAATCTTAGGGTGGTGGAGCCATTAATCCCACCATATGCAAACTTAATCTATCCACTTTCCGAGGCTGGGGGGGTAGAGAAGGTGTAGAAGTGTGTAAATGTTGTCCACGCGTCCCTTTGTTCATTACTCGTAGAGCTGGATCAGGGTAAACATGAATGCCCTAAAACGAGGAGTCGATTTTGCCAAGATTGGAGTAGGCTCCTCATCCAAGCCAAGCAATACAGAGGAAAGAATTCCTTCTTTGTCTAGTCAAGGAATAAAGCCAAGAAGGAAGTGTTGGAAAGCTAGTAAAAAGATAAAGAAAATGATTGTTGGGGACGATGTTTCTATGGAAGAGATTCTAGAGTTAATAAGCAAAATAGCTTTGAGGGGCTTTTGCAGAAAGGTAGTTTGTCCAAAGGCATTATGGATCTGGATCGACAAGAATTAGATGGAGCCTTTGGGATATCGACCAGGTTTCCACACCCTTTCCAGAGGTCGGATCTGCTTTAAGTTTCGTTCAAGGGAGGATCTAAATAGTATTTTCAGCAGGACGTGGGGCTGGGGTCCATCCGACTTGGTGTTAAAGGAATGGTCAGTTGCATTCGATCTCGCTTGAGACCCCAAGCGCCTTCCAAAGTTTGGGCGATACTGCCAAACCCACTGATGATTTTCTAGCATGCATACATGGTAAAAGATATAGGGAATGAGATAGGCAAGTTTTGCAGTTTAGAGGCTAGGCGTGGCTCCAACTGGAAGTAGATTTCAGGGAGGGGTTGCAAGACGAGATTGAGTTGGTTTGGCAAGGGTTCACCTGGATACAAAGAATTGATTATTGGAAGGTTCCCTTCCGGTGTTATGGGTGCCACAAAGTGGGACACCTCCAAGCACAATGCAAGCACCACCCTTCACAATTCTCGCCGTTCCGAAAGGTTTGGAAGCAAAAAACAGGTGTGGAATTGAGTCAGGAAGCTGGAGCTCGTGCTGGTGCTGAAGGTTCTAACAGTGAATCGGTTGAACGAGTTAAGTTGTCAACCCAACGCTCTTCTCCGACAAATGGTCAAGGTTCTTCTTCTGGTAAGGGCCTTAGCCCATCCCTTACTCTTTCAAAAAGTACTTTTAAATTATCCCCTCGAAAGTTGTATGCGTCAGGAGGGGATAGTGTAGGTAACCCCTCTCCCTCGTCACCTCCCCTCTCTCCGTGTTTTGAAAGCGGGTTTTCCAAACCTCCTATTTCTTCCCTTTCTATTGCACGTGAAACACCTCTTTCTCCCTCAGCTTGTCAGAAGGTCAACACCCTTTGTGTCTTGTGCCCGGGGTCTCCCTCTTCGTCTGAGGAGGCGTAAAAAAATAGTGTGGGTTCAAAATCCTCGGTTAAGTCAGATTACTTGTTGCGGTCCAAAGTCAAATCTAAGCAGGTTGAAGATCCCAGTGGGGGGCTGGCCCTTGATAAAACTCTTGGAGGTCAAGCTGGCCAAAAGTCTTATCTATCCAAAGCGAAATTAAGAGCCAAAAAGGAGGTTCAAGATGGGAGACAGTCTACGATTTACATGGCCCTTGGAGCAAGGTTGGCCTTTCAAAAAGTTCCCCAATGATCTTTCTCTCTTTGAATATTTGAGGGGTGGGGGTCACCGACAAGATCTTAGCCCTCAAAAGGCTAGTGCAGTTGCACAAGCCAGATGTCCTTTTTCTTCAAGAAAATATGAGTACAGGGGATAAAGTGGAGATTTTATTTAGACCTTGGCTTAGAGATTGGTCCTTTTTCTCCTCTAGTGCGGAAGGCATGTCGGGGGGTCTGCTCATAGCATGGAATTCGAGGGTGGTGTGCAAAAGTTCTATGCATATTGTCTTTGGATTGTTGGTAGAATTATGGGGCCCTTTCCTTAAGTTTTCTTTCAAAGTTATTAACCTGTATGGGTCGTATTCTAAGCGTATTCTTTTCTGGGATAATTTGGCTCGTTCTAGAGTCCTGCATGGACACAATGTTGTTTTAGGGGGTGATTTAAACTTCACAATCTCATCTAAATAAATTTGGGGGGAAAAAGCCAGACAGGATCATCAAGAGGGCTTTTTCTCACATTGGCTTCAAAGGAATGAGTTGGTGGAC
This sequence comes from Picea sitchensis, assembly GCA_010110895.2. Taxonomy (NCBI): domain Eukaryota; kingdom Viridiplantae; phylum Streptophyta; class Pinopsida; order Pinales; family Pinaceae; genus Picea; species Picea sitchensis. Next base: position 47,055 of record SNQJ01S0022262.1, read on the forward strand.
TTAGCTCCACTGAAGATTTCTCAAACTTGGAGGAACGAGCGTAAAGGGAAGGACTTAATTTCCAAACGACTGGATTGTTTCTCAATTTCGGAGAAGCTGGTAAATAATGAATGGGTTTCTCGTCAAGAATAACAGAAGGTGGTTGCTCAGACCATATGCCCATAGTTTTAAGAATTGTCAAACTCGATAAAGCAAAACCCTTTCCATTTAAACTAAATGAATCATGGCTGAAGGAGGACTTACAATCCTTGGTCTTCAAAGAATGGGTTCCTTTATCCAATGAGGAAGGCTCCTCTTTTATGAACCAGTTCTACAACAATCTATTAAAAGTTGGGAATTCTATAAAAAATTGGGCAAAAGAATTCCAAAAGAGATCCCAACAATGTCTTTGTGATACAGAGAAAGCAATAAATTATCTCTTATCTGATAAACCGACCGGGTCCCTAAGCCAGGAAGAGGAAAAAGAGCTGGGATCCCTTTTGATCAGGAAGCAGGATCTGCTCTTACAGGAAAAAAGGAGGTGGAGACTAAAGAGTAGGGTGACTTGGTTGAAGGAAGGTGACAGTAATACTGAATACTTTCATAGCATTGCTCAATGTAGAAAAGCAGGGAATTCTATAAGTGAGATTAAATATTTAAATGGTACCTCGGTATCCTCTCATGAGGAGATGGCTAAGGCTGGAAGTGATTTTTTCACCTCCTTATTTAAAGAGAAGCCAGGTTGTCCTATTGAAGAAATCTTAAAAGAGATTGACTTTTCCCTTCGAAAATTATAGAGGAGCTAAACAAGGATTTAATGGAAAGAGTTACAACGACAAAAATCTTTGGTACTCTTTCAGCCTTTCAAAAATCAAAGAGCCCGGGCCTGGACGACATGCCGGTTGAATTTTATTTAAGCTTCTACGACTTCCTTAAGGAGGATATTCTAAAAGTCGTTTTAGAATCCCAGGAGTCTGGGTGGATTTTTGGTTCCCCTAAACAAGACTTTTTTAGCTCTTATCTCGAAGATGTCCATGCCTTCCTCCTCCGATTATCGCCCTATTTCTTGTTGCAATCTTGTCTATAAGCCAATCTCCAAGATCATAACTAATAGAATTGAATCCATTCTGAGTAACTACATCTCTGAAAAACAATTTGTCTATTCAAATGACAAATCCATGATGCAGTGTCTTTGGCCCAAGAAGCAATGCATACTATGAAGGTTCAGAAAATCTCCTCTTTCCTATTAAAATTAGACCTTTCCAAAGCTTATGATAAGGTCAATTGGACCTGCTGCCGCCTTATACACACCTGGGAGACGTGGAAGAAATCTTCAATCCACTCGGTGTGTCCTTGGGGGCAAGTGAGAGTTAAGGTGCTGTCACCTAATCCTCAACTCCTCTGTCTAGGCCAACTCCTAGCGAAGCCAAGGGGGGTAGTCCCTAACAAAAATACCTATGTTGCATTGGTTTTCGGGAGGGGGGAACGACGGAGACGGGGGGACGCGTCCCCAGGACTGCTAGAGCGCACCCCCAAATTTTGGGTGGGACGACAGGTTGGGGACGGCAATAAAAAATATTAAAATTCACCATAAACATTTGTAGTTGCTTCAAGTTTGTAAGCATATCAAGCTAGCTATAATATATAGTATTATGCACAGCCCTTACACTTGCCAATTCTGAAAAAGCTCGACCAATTTAAAAAAAGGCAGAGTGACTTTTCATTATTGGATTCTAGACAAGAGCAAAATGCATATTAGCTTTAGGAAACTTAAATGAGAAACGTCTCTATAGTAGTTTTTCTTAATCATATTTCTTGTTAATGACGATTATGTTAAAACATAAAAGACATTCCCTTCTCAATAGGTTTTGCAGATTTTTATGGTTGTGTTGAAAACCACTATAAAACACTTTGGTTCTGTAAAGAGATTAGATTCATATTTCAGATTA
>SNQJ01S0022262.1:51290-67361 GCA_010110895.2 Picea sitchensis
AAGAAACTTGAAGAGTATGTTAGTTAACCAAAACATGCATACACATCAAAATCTCTAAATATAAATGAACAATAGGATTAACAACAAGCTAGATAAATCCTATCCTACAAGATGATAGCATCCATTCAAAGGCCAAGATAACAGATCCAAAGAAGAAATTAGGCAAACATTACCTCATAGATTAAGCACAAATTGACATCAAGTATCCACACACATGCATAACACACCTTCTTGACCTCCAAAGTCTCTTTATTCCAAATGAAAAGTATTACAATAGTACAACTACAAACAACAATCCCCAAACTCCAACTAGATTGCAATGGGAGAGAGCTTGTATAAATAGCCAAAGGTGGAAGTCCCTAAGAGAGGAGGGCGCACCAAGTGGACATGAGAGGGCAGCCAAGTGTAAGGTGAGGGCAACCAAGTGTCCCACAACTCCTTTGGTGCCAAGTGTGAGCAATAGGAAGAGGGGGAGGGCGCCACCTATCAAATCATGGATGAGGCAATTTATATTTTGCCGTTTTCAGGCAATTTATAATTTATGAGTTTTTTCACTCAATCCCTCCAAAACCAGAGTTTATGCCCATTATTAGACTTGAGCATGGATCTAAGCCTAGTGTCTGATGTATATTACCATGCTAAACATACTCCTAGAGTCCCCCTTAGTTTTTTTTTTAATTTTTTCAGTTAATTAAAAATTTTCCAGAATTCGGCAATTTTTAATTAAAAAATAAAGATGTATTAAAAAAGTGGTACTAGGGGACTTAATATGCCATGGGGGTGCTTATTTTTGGACCTAGAGCACCCATATTACCTAAGTACCCACTTGGTTGAGCAAAAACACTGATTTTAATCACTTAAAAATCATTTTTTCTCATAAAACCAAAAAAAGTCAAAATAAAATCAAAAAAATCAGCAAAAACAAAAATCAAGGAAACCCACACATGCCCACTTTGCTCCTTTATCCAATAGAACTCATCCTTGTGTTCCCACATAGCCTTTTGAGGCTTTATTTGTATCCAACATGTCCTCACATGTTTCCTTGATTTTTGTTTTTGCTGATTTTTTTAATTTTATTTTGACTTTTTTTGGTTTTATGAGAAAAAATGATTTTTAAGTGATTAAAATCAGTATTTTTGCTCAACCAAGTGGGTACTTAGGTAATATGGGTGCTCTAGGTCCAAAAATGAGCACCCCCATGGCATATTAAGTCCCCTAGTACCACTTTTTTAATACATCTTTATTTTTTAATTAAAAATTGCCGAATTCTGGAAAATTTTTAATTAACTAAAAAAATTAAAAAAAAACTTAAGGGGGACTTAGCACATTTCCATAAGACTCTAGGAGTATGTTTAGCATGGTAATATACATCAGACACTAGGCTTAGATCCATGCTCAAGCCTAACCATGGGCATAAACTCTGGTTTTAGAGGGATTGAGTGAAAAAACTCATAAATTATAAATTGTCTGAAAACGACAAAATATAATTAGTAAGTTAAAAAAAACACTCCAGAGTATAACTCACGCTTAGGACTTAAGGTGGCTAAGACCTTTTACAAGTTCACCATGCAACATCTCTTGTTACAATTTTTTATGGAAATGTAAAAAAGAAAAAGGTTGGTCTTTATGACTGGCTGAACTTTTGAACTCTGAATTTTGAACATGAAAATGTTCAATCTTTGGCGGCTCGCTGGAAATTCACCCTAGTGCAACTTGGTGGATAACAGGACCTTTTTACGACTTTCCCTTATAAAAATGGGTATGAACCTAAGCTCGGTAAATTGGATAATTGGATTGTATTGAATCAACTTCATTTGCAGTACTTGTTAATGGTGCTCCATCAAATTTCTTTCGTTCCTCTAGGGGGATTTGTCAGGGATGTCCCCTTTCCCCCTTTTTATTCCTTATAGTGGCAGAGAGTGAGTCGGCTCATTCATGAAGCAAGAAACAAAGGTTTAATCTTAGGGCTGAAGGTATCTGTATCAGAGGTTGTTACTCATTTACATTTCGTCGATGATGTAATGCTATTTGGTGCAGGTACTCTCAAGGAAATGCAAGAAATTAAAGATATTCTGACTTTGTTCTGCAAAGCAACAGGGATGGAGCTAAACAACAAATCTTCTATTAGAGTGTGTGAACTAGATGTTGAAGCTAGGGATCTTCTGAGGGCTATGTTCTCTATTGAAGTTATGGATATTGAATCAGAAATCAAGTATCCGAGTTTCATTCTAAAGCCCAACTCATACGGATACGCAAATTGGAATTCACTGGTGGTTAAAGTTCAGTCCAGGATTGATATATGGTCGAATCGATTCCTCTCCAGAGGGGGCTGATTAGTCTTAATAAAATCTGCTCTCTGCAGTATTCCAATATATTGGGCTACTTTTGCAAAGATTCCAAGGGGAATCTTACACCGGATTCGCAAATCAATATTTAAATTTCTGTGGTCAGGAAAGAAACATGATGATGGTATCCCGCTGGTTAAATGGTCAAATCTGGCAAGGCCAAAGGACTTTGGTGGTTGGGGAATTCACAATTTGCTGTGGTTTAGTAGAGCATTGGTAACAAAAAGCCTTTGGAGGCTCATTTCAAACAATCTTCTGTGGGGCAGGGTACTCATTTCCAAATATCTAGCAGGTAAAACCATAGAAGAGTGGTTCCGTTGCTCGAGGAAGTTAGTTCCAACAAGCTCAATTGGATGGAAAGCGATGGTCGACGCCTTCCCGTTACTTGGTTCATGGGCAGCATGGAGAATTGGGAATGGAAGAAGTGTCAGAGTTGGAGAGGATCCTTGGGAAGGCTTTGATAACAATCACAGATTATCTGAAGGTCTATTAAGAAGACTTCATGCTCAGAGCATATTCTCTTTGAAAGATGCAACGAACCCAGGTATGAATGTCACTGGAGGCACAATGTGGAAGTCAACAATAGATTTAAACTTAGAAGAAGACTTGGCAGAAGAATGGTCGACCTATTTGACTTCACTGAAGCAAGGTTTTATTCTTCTTGAGGAGGACGAGCCAGGCACTATAATATTGTCTAAAAACAAAAAATATGGAAATTACACGATTAAGTTAGGATATTTGGCCATAGCAGAGGAGCAAGTAGAAGGAGTTTCAAAATGGTGGTGGAAAACAACATGGAAATGGAAGGCTCTTGAAAAAATGAAAATCCTCTTCTAGTTGGCGATGGAACAAATGTTGTTGACTTGGGATGTGTTATGTAGGAGAGAATGGGTTGGTCCTAATCGATGTGCGCTTTGTTTTGTTCAGGGCGAGACAACCCCTCATCTTTTCTTTCGCCTCTCGGGTATGGGAGCTTGTTTCTTAGAAGGTTGGTATTCCTCTCATTCACTTGGGAGAGAATTTAGAGGAATGGCTAGATGCTTGGTGCAAAGACTCTGAATGCAAAGTGGTTGCTTCTTTACCGAGTATTGTAGTTTATTTCATATGGTGGGTGAGGAAAATGTTCATTTTTCAAAGCAAGTCAATTCCAATAGAGGTGGTGGTGGAAATTATTTACCAGATGGTGATTTTCTACAAGAAAGAGCCGGAGAATAAACAAAGGCGTATCCCCACAATGCCAGACTTGATCGAGGGAACTCCATGGGGGTTCTTTGATGGTGCGAGCCAAGGGCATCCCCCGGTCTGTGGTGTAGGTGTGGTGCTCTCTATATTAATGCAAATCATCATTTTGAAGTGCATTACACTCCAGGAAGGGGTTCTAATTTGAAGGCGGAGCTGACAGCAATTTGGGCCCTCGTTTTCCTCGCAGTTTCACTTAACTTAAGAAAGCTTCAGATTTTTGGAGATTCTCAAGTTGTAGCGGACTGGATAAATGGCAAAACTCAGATTCAAGTGGCAAGATTACAGCCAGTAATGAACAGGATTAGAGAGCTGTTAGGGGAATTGGAATAGTATACATGCTCACATGTGTACAGGGAGTTCAATCAGAAAGCTGACCAGCTGTCAAAGGAGGCGCTAGAAATGGTCTCTGGAGCTTTTTTCTATCAAGAATTCCAAAACAATGTGCCAGTTCATGACATGTCTTTTGACCTGTAGATGTCATTCCTGATTTTGTTAGCAAGTATATTTTATTTTTGAATGTAAAAAGGATGTAATGAGCCAAGTATGATGGAGATATGTAATAAGAATGAATGGTATGATGAGGAAAGTTAGTCTGAATATTGTAAGCCTTAGTGGCAAAGAAGGTATCAGTTAGAAGTTGAGCAGTTCGCTTTCTTCACTGAAGATGGACAGGAACATGTATATTTTACTTTTTTGGGTTGAAATATAAAGTTTTTTTCTTCCTCGGAAAAAAAAAATATTATATATTATAACTTATATAAAATAATTATAACTATATAACTCACATTTTTATAAATAATATACTAAAAAATATATTAATATTAAGTTTAGTAAATATAAAATAAGATATATATAACTTTATCATAACAAACAACATAACAAATATCATTTGAAAATAAAGTAAAACTACAACTAAACTAGGATATAAAATTAATCTATCCATGGTCAATAAGCCGTAATAAATTTATTAAATCTGTCGATTGTCAATAAGCTGTAAGTTCTCTGGCCAACAAATTCTCTTGACCTCACCCAATTCACAGAGATTTTGACCATTGGCGAATACACAACCAGACTAAGGCATTCGTTTGTAATGTGTAATGAGGCATTCTGGGAAGTTAGCAACCATTCCAAGATATGCTAGTGCATAGATGCATCCTAACAACGGAAACCATTCCAGCCATAAAGAGCACCTGTAATCAAATTTACGAAGGCAACCATACAATGCAAAGAGATAGAACATTCAAGGGCATATCTGTAAGCAATGATTATTAGAAAAACAGAAAAAATTAATTAATTAATGATGGCTTTGTTGAATGGAAAACTAAATTAGCCGAACACAGGAAAAATTAATTAATTAATGATGGCTCTGTTGAACGGCAAACTAAATTAGCTGAACCTGATCAAATTTGTTTGGCTGCTAATCAAATGCGTCGAGTTGCGAATTTGATCCTTAAAATTCAGCGAATGCGGTGACGTAGGATCATCATGTACGAACTATTTGTATCCCCTTAGCTACACAAACATAGTTAAATCTAATCACATTAAACAAGGTCAATTGCAAATAAGCCTATAGTTGATTACACAAAAGTATGAACCATTTTGAAGATAATACTTCTAGAGTGCTTAGAGTGTCTTATGCAATTGCATTATTCGGGTAAATAATTTTTTTTTCGATGTTCAAAATAACAGTGTATTAGATGAAAGGGAAGGAAGCCAAACTCAACAAATTTATCAAAGGGAAAAGCATATAAGGATGAAACCATATTACAGATCGGACCTTAGAATAGCCTAGAGTTGGAAGTGATTAATAAATGATTCTTTGAATTTCTTAGTAAAATATTTAGATTCTTACTTAGGTCATATTTATTACCCGAACATTTTCTAACATTTATTTTCAACTTTATGCAATGCTAGTTTATTTAGCATGGATGGAGATTTTGCCCCAATGGTTGAACTTGCTGACCTTCGTAAAAAGCATGGCTTTTTATTGGTTATTGATGATGTAAGTCACAAACTATAAAGAAATATGGGGTATTGATAAAAGCATTCTACTGGTATCTTGAATCTAAAATGTCAATTAATTAAAAACATCTTTCATTGCTCTTTGGATTGCTTCAACTTCTTGTAGGCACATGGAACACTTGTTTGTGGTGAGAATGGTGGAGGAGTTGCAGAGCAATTCAATGTGGAAAGCGATATTGATATTTGCGTTGGCACTTTAAGCAAGGCTGTAGGTTGCCAAGGTGGATTTATTGCTTCCAGGTAACTTCTTTTTTCCTTTTTCTATTTATATCTGCTTCCTTCATGACAAAAGAAGCCTATTATTAAGGCTACAAGTCCATAATCGCTGGATTATTATTACAACTAGAGGGACACGGTTTTAAAAGATTTAATTTAGTGACTAAACTTTATCACCAATCCTTCTACTATTTACTAATTTGTATGTTTGTTGCTGGTCGTGCTTTCATTTGTTCTAATTAGCTTTAAGCCATATGAACCTCTATTATGTAAGCACACTGTAAGAAAATTCATTTATTAACACTCGAAGAGAGAAACTATTATTGTGTGCTTAAAACAATCTAGAACAATATGGTTAATGGTTGATCTCGTTTAATATGATATAATTTTAAGGATGGTTGAGGACTTGAAATTGGTGTGTAAATTACTAATCATCGACTAACATATTTAGTGAACTAAAAAAGGCTTTTCATGTATATAGGTTATTATAGATCATGATCTATTGAATAGAAAGAAGAAGGTTCAAAGCTTGACTAAAATTAGGACGTATTGCTCATTTGAGAGGATACAAACTTGTGGAGATTGGGGCACATTATATTTCACCTAATTGGGAGGCTACAAAGCAGTCCATTATGTGGTAAAATTATTATCGCTACCAATCGTCAATTATCCTTTAAATACTAGTAACTTTTCGATGGCCATATCTCAGTATCCACATACATAGGTTCATTGCATGATCTTCAAAAGGTTGCTTACTTGCTTAGTAATGTTTCTTTTATCAACCAAAGTTGAACCCTTGTTTGTAGATGCATGTAACTGGAAGTAAGGATTTGTTTTGGATCTCTAGGTTATATCATGGCAATAATGGTTCCCCAAGAGTGCCTTACAAGGGGTTGTATGAAGTGCCATTGCCAAGTAAGAACCTTGGTTGTAACTACTAACATCACCCAATGTTTCATTAATTATTGAGTGAGTTTGAGGGGCATTTTAAGGTAAACATAGATTGAAGACTTAAAAGCACGATGAGATTGCTTGTATCCTATTTATCTTTGGCATTGTTTAAAAGCAGTGTTGCATGGGATCTCTCCCAGTCCTTCTGATCTTGCACTGGGTTGCTCCTACTCTTGAGCACTCCCAGGACCACTGTCAAGACTATACATCACACACATGTGTACAAAACCCTTGAAGAAATTCTTGGAAAGGATAGCTGCCCACTCTTTCTCCTTCTCCTCGCATTGCTCTGCTCAATGGAAACACCGATTAAAAGTGTTGCTAGTGAAGGAATAAATCCTCAAGGAAGAGAGCCACATAATTCTTGTCCTCACATGTGATTTAGATAGATTGAGTTTATAAATAAGTAATTGCACTTGCCTTTAATCTTAGAAAATTGAATATCTATATCTGAAAAGGAATGTGCTCTATTTTAACTTTACATGTCCATAGTTTAGGATGGAAACTTCCATGTTATGTCATAAATAAAGGATTAGATATGTAAGGAAATCAATATTTCCATGAACAATCTAGAGAAAGCATTTAAAATAGTGTGCTACATTTGTGTTGAGAGTTCCAAGGTGTGGTGGGGAGCATTTGAGCCATTTGGACGCATGCTTCATATATTTCATAGTTTATAACTGTTGAAAGTAGCAACATTAGAAGGCATTCTCCAACGAGAGGTCTTAAGTGACCACCCTGAGGCTAGCCAGGGAGACTTGGAGATTAAACAGTCTTGTGAGTCATGGCAAGAGTCAAGGCCAACGTACAAGTCTTGTGAGCCAGGACAAAAGTCAGGATGAAAGAGATGCTGTCAGAGATATTCTTGTGAAGTCATGGCAAGAGTCAAGGAAAACGTACAAGCCTTGTGAGCCAGGATAGAAACCTTGTGAGCCATGTGCAACAGTCAAGGTCAGACTTGTGAGCTTCGTGCAAAAGCCAAGGCAAATCTAGCAATAGACAGGATGAATGTATAAATCCTGTGAGCTAGATTGATGTGACTACCAATCTTCCTTATCACTTATCCAAATGATGTAATTATAATGATTTAGTGTGTTGGCACATGTGACCTTATCCACCATGAGAAGAATGACGAGCTTCCATGTGTCAAAGTCGAGTTATGAACTTAAGTGTGAAAGCTGAGTTATGAACTCAAGTGTAAAAAGTCAAGTTGCATGTCAAGTTCGAGTTGTCTAACTCAACTGTAAAAAGTCGAGTTGCATTTCAAGTTCGAGTTGTCTAACTCAAGTTGACAAAGTCAAGTTGCATGTCAATTTGGCATGTCGAGTTGCATGAGAAGTTGGCATGTCAAGTCTCAAGTCCAGTTGCAAGGGCAAGTTGTCATGCCATGCAAAGTCAAGTCTCAAGGGCGAGTTGTCATGTCATGCAAAGACGAGTTACAAGTCAAGTTACAAGATGAGTTACAAGTCTAGTTATAATTCGAGTTGAGTTGTAAATTCAAGTCTAAAGGCGAGTTGTAAAGGCATGCATTCAGTTCCTAAGTCGAGCTCACTCATCTCTCCTTTGCACATAGTATATACAGAATCTCTTCATTATTTACTACTCTATGCAGCGCATTAGAGAGGAGAACAAGGATACTTTCTGCAGGAAATAAGGATACTTTTGCAGGCAACAATAAGGATACTTTTGCAGGCAGCAATAAGGATATTTAGCAGGCAACTTATATATATTTTTGCAGGCAACAAATAGATATTTTGCAGACAACAGATATATACTTTTGCTGGTAGCACATCAGAGCACTCTCATTCTGGCAACCTCATTCTAAAGCACATTCTCATGGTGTTATTGTAATCAGATTCATCATTCATTTATTTGCTGATAGGGAAGATTGTTTGCTGGGGTTTTCTCCCTCTTTGGGTTTCCCCAGGATAAAATCCAGTGTTATTGTGTGGCTAAATTTTGTGTGCTGTCTAATACTGCTTTACAACTTTCATGTTTCTGCATTGTTATTCAGTTAAGTTTTCAGATCTGCACAGTATATTGCAGAAAATAAAAAGCACACTGAATTCTGAACCTAAGCTCGAAATTTCACATGGTATCAGAGCATAGGGTGTGATTAGAGCTCAGATCTTCAGTTCTTGAGCCCACACAGGTCCAAGGATTGAGCTTGATTAAGCTCAGTGCAAGGTTGTATTGCAAGGATGTCTTCATCTAGTTCAGTCAAGCCTGAAGACAGGCTCGAGGGAGCCTCAAACTTCAATGTTTGGAAGCTCAGGATTTTGAATATTCTCCAAGAGCTTGAGCTAGATCATTTCGTAACTACTGTGGTAGAGGAACCAACTTCCAATGCTGGTAGAGATGAATTCAGAAGAAATTTGGCTAAAGCAAAGCGAGTGATATTTGATTCTGTAAAAGACAACATCATGCCTGTACTGACTTCACTAATGACAACAAAGGATTGTTATGACACTCTAGTAAATCTTTATGAAAAGACAACACCCAACTAGAAGAGAATTTTGAAGAACAAGCTCAAGTATTTGAAAATGGAGAAGGGCGAGTCTGTCTCTTCATTCTGCTCAAAGATAGTGCAAATTCGTGATCAATTGTTGGTCACAGGAGTTACTGTGGAAGATGACGATCTCGTCCAAGCCATCTTCGATGGCCTTCCGCCTTCTTGGGATACATTTCTTGCAAATGTTAATGGGAGGGAGACTCAGCCAAATTTTGAGCGCTTATGGCATGATTTCCTTCAGGAGGAAGGTCGCATGACCACTAGGAGTGGTCCATCAACTGAAGAGAATGTTTCCTTGGCTGCAAAGACCAGGAGAGGAAAGAAAACTTCCTCTCATAAAAACTTTAATAAGAACTTTCAAAAGGATAAGCTCAAAGGAACCTTTAAAGGAAAGGGTTTTGCCAAAGTAAAGTGTTTTAATTGCAATAAGATGGGACACTTTGCTAAAGATTGCATATCTAAGAAGAAAGACTACCATAAAGGGAAGCATCATGCTTCTACTGCAGAAGAAGAAGAATTCGGAAAGAAGACAAGTGGATCTCCCAAGAAACAAGAGAACAAAAAGGAATACAACTTGGTGTCTGCTCTCTTTGGTCACTTGACTACTGACCATAACTCTTGGCTGGTTGATAGTGGGGCCTCAAAACATATGACATGATACAAGAACATTCTCTCATATTTCAGGAAAAAGTCTTGTTCAGTTCAAGTACAAATTGGAGATAACTCATGCCATGAGATTAAAGGAATCGGTTCCACCTCTCTTCAGCTAGAGTTTGGATCCATCATTCACGTTGATGAGATCTTGTATGTTCCTGGATTAAAGAAGAACCTGTTATCAGTAGCAACACTTGAAGATAAAGGTTATAAGGTGGCACTCATGGATGGAAAAGCTATCCTCTGGCCAAAGGATGGACAATTAAGTTCAACATAAGTCATTGGAATACGAGAAGGGGGTCTCTACAAAGTCACAAATCATTCTGCTCATGCGCTTTCTCATAACACCATCAGCTATAGCGAGCTGTGGCATAGAAGATTCGGTCACCTGCACTTCAAGGCACTTCCAGGACTTCAATCAATGGTAAGCGGTATGCCTCTTATTCCCTCTGATAACAATGAAGTATGCAAAGGTTATTTACTTGGAAAAAATACAAAGAAGTCCTTTTCTCATAGTAACAGTAGATCTGAAGAAATTTTAGAACTAATTCATTATGATATTTGTGGGCCAATGTCATCTCCTTTTTTGAATGGTTATCTGTATTATGTTATATTTATTGATGACCTTTCTAGAAAATGTTGGATTTACTTTCTGAAATTGAAAAGTGAGGCATTTGCTAAATTTAAAGAATTCAAGGCATTGGTAGAAAATCAGACATGGAAGCATATTCAGATCCTAATATCAGATAATGGAGGGGAATACGAATCCCATGAGTTTGAAGGTTTTTGCAAAGAAGCTAGAATTAAAAGACAGTTGACAGTCCCCTACAATCCTCAGTAAAATGGTGTTGTTGAGAGGAAAAACAGGACCATGTGTGAAGCTGCAAAAGCCATGATGTTTGATCAAGATCTTCCCAACTCTCTTTGGGTAGAAGCAACATGTACAACTGCCTATATTTAGAATAGATGTCCGCATACAATCCTAAAGGATAAAACCCCTGAAGAAGCTTTCACTTGTAAGAAACCATAAGTAAGACACCCGAGGATCTTCGGTTGTCTAGTATACATTCATGTGCCTAAGGAGAAGAGAACTAAGATGGAACCCTCAGGAAAGAAAGGGATATTCGTAGGATATCGTGAGTCTTCTAAGGCTTAGAGGATATATATCCCAGGACAGAGGCAGATTGAAGTTAACCAAGATGTAACCTTCCATGAGGAAGCTGTCTTCAAGCGTTCTAGAGAGCTCCAGATTGATGATGAAACAAAAGAGCTAGACTCTCCTATAGCCGAAACTTCCAGTTCTGACTTTCAGAGGGAGGAAAGTCATGATGATCGAATGGATCAAGATATTCCTTTAGAACCTGTTGAGGTGTTGGAGAGGTCTCTTGAAGAACCTCCTATCAAAATAAGACCTGCTTGGTTCAAAGAAACTCTGCATGAAGCAAAGAGACATGCAACCCCCTCAGGAACCTTTAGAGAAAGCAAAAGGCCTCAAAGGTATGCAGGTTATGTTTCTTTGGTAAGTAACATTAGTGATGCAAAACCTTCTTTATTTGAAGAAGCTAACAAGTTGCAGGTTTGGAAAGATGCCATGTTGGATGAATACAAGTCCATCATGAAGAAAAGTGTATGGGACATAGTTCCCAGGCCTAAAAATAAATCAGTTGTTTCATCCAAATGGTTGTACAAGATAAAACATGCAGCTGACGGGAGTGTTGAAAAGTATAAAGCAAGATTTGTAGCCAGAGGCTTCTCCCAGAAAGAAGCTATAGACTATGACGAGATTTTTGCACCAGTAGCCAGGTATACTACCATCCACACAGTTATTTCTCTTGCTTTTGTACTTGGTTGGAAATTGCATCAAATGGATGTAAAAACTGCTTTCCTAAATGGTGAAGTGGAACAGGAAGTCTATGTAGAACAACCTGATGGCTTTGTAGTGCATAAAAAGGATTCTCATGTGTGTTAAGTTAAAGAAGGCCTTATACAGTCTTAAACAAGCACCCAGAGTATGGTATGAAAGGATTGATGGCTTTCTGCAAATCTTGGGGTTCAATAAAAATAGTGCTGATCCTAACCTCTATTTTAAAGTTGTTGAAAACCAACCCCTTATTTTGGTTTTGTATGTGGATGATCTTTTCCTCACAGGAGAAGAAAATCACATAGCTTGGTGCAAGAGGGAGCTCATTTATGAGTTCGAAATGAAATATCTAGGACTGATGCATTACTTTCTGGGTCTAGAAGTCTGGTAGAGACCAGATGAGATTTGCCTATCTCAAGGAAAATATGCAGTAGACGTATTGAAAAGGTTTGGCATGCTGAATTGCAGGAGTATGACAACTCCTATGGTTTCTAATCTAAAGAAGCTACATGACTCAGATACAGGATCAGATTTGGTGGACCCCACCATGTACAAGCAACTTATTTGGTCCTTAATGTACTTGACTCATACTAGACCCGACATGCAATTCGCAGTCAGTGCATTGAGCCAATTTATGGCTGAGCCGAGAGAAAGGCACTGGGTGGCAGGTAAGCACATCTTGAGATATCTCTGAGGTACTATTGCTTATGGTCTAAAATATACATCAAGTGGTGGTGTGATGCTGCATGGTTATGCAGATTCAGATTGGGCTGGAAGCCCTGTAGATAGAAAAAGTACCTCTGGATACTGCTTCAATTTAGGATCAACCATGATCTCCTGGTCCAGTTGGAAACAGGGATCTATTTCTCAAAGCACAATCGAGGCTAAATATATTGTGGCCAACAATGCCAACAAAGAAGCAATGTGGCTCAGGAAACTTATTTCTGGGTTATTTGGTGAAAAGCTTGAGACTAGGACTATCCATTGTGATAATTAGAGCTGTATAAAGCTCACAGAAAATCCGGTGTTTCATGACAGATCAAAGCATATTGATCTGAAGTCTCATTATATCAGAGATATGGTACAAAGAAAAGTGATCAAGCTAAAGTACATTGCAACAGATGAGCATGCAACAAATATTCTGACCAAGCCATTGCCATTGACGAAGTTTGCACACTTCAGAGGCAAGCTTGAAGTTGCAGAGAATGCCTCCCTCGCTAAGAGGGAGTGTTGAAAGTAGCAACATCAGAAGGCATTCTCCAACGAGAGGTCTTAAGTGACCACCCTGAGGCTAGCCAGGGAGACTTGGAGATTAAACAGTGTTGTGAGTCATGGCAAGAGTCAAGGCCAACGTACAAGCCTTGTGAGCTAGGACAAAAGTCAGGACGAAAGAGATGCTACCAAAGATAGTCTTGTGAAGTCATGGCAAGAGTCAAGGCAAACATACAAGCCTTGTGAGCCAAGACAAAAGGCAGGACAAAAACCTTGTGAACCATGTGCAACAATCAAGGTCAGCCTTGTGAGCTTAGCGTAAAAGCCAAGGAAAATCTAGCAATAGACATGATGAATGTATAAATCCTATGAGCTAGATTGATGTGACAAACAATCTTCCTTATCACTTATGCAAATGATGTAATTATAATGATTTAGTGCGTTGGCACGCGTGACCTTATCCACCATGAGAAGAATGACGAGTTGCCATGTGTGAAAGTCGAGTTATGAACTTAAGTGTGAAAGCTGAGTTATGAACTCAAGTTTAAAAAGTCGAGTTGCATGTCAAGTTTGAGTTGTCTAACTCAACTGTAAAAAGTCGAGTTGCATGTCAAGTTCGAGTTGTCTAACTCAAGTTGACAAAGTCGAGTTGTATGTCGAGTTGCATGTCGAGTTGCATGAGAAGTTGGCATGTCGAGTCTCAAGTCCAGTTGCAAGGGCGAGTTGTCATGCCATGCAAAGTCAAGTCTCAAGGGCGAGTTGTCATGTCATGCAAAGACGAGTTACATGTCAAGTTACAGGATGAGTTACAAGTCAAGTTACAGGACGAGTTACAAGTCTAGTCACAATTCGAGTTGAGTTGTAAAGTCAAGTCTAAAGGCGAGTTGTAAAGGTATGCATTCAGTTCCTAAGTCGAGCTCACTCATCTCTCCTTTGCTCATAGTATATACAGAGACATACTCTCTTCATTATTTACTACTCTATGCATCACATTAGAGAGGAGAACAAGAATACTTTTTGCAGGCAATCGGGATATTTAGTAGGCAGCTTATATATATTTTTGCAGGCAACAGAAATACATTTTAGCAGGCAACAGATAGATATTTTGCAGACAGCAGATATATACTTTTGATGGTAGCACATCAGGGCACTCTTGTTCTGGCAACCTCATTCTAAAGTACATTCTCATGGTGATATTGTAATCAGATTCATCATTCATTTATTTGCTGATAAGGAAGATTGTTTGCTGGGGTTTTCTCCCTTTTTGGGATTCCCCCGGATAAAATCCTGTGTTATTGTGTGGCTAAATTTTGTGTGCAGTCTAATACTGCTTTACAACTTTCATGTTTCTGCATTGTTATTCAGTTAAGTTTTCAGATCTGCACAGTAGATTGCAGAAAATAAAAAGTACACTGAATTCTGAACCTAAGCTCGAAATTTCACAATAACCTTGTTAGTTTCCTTTTTGTACCAATGTGTTGATAAATTGAATGAGGGGCAAATTTATTTGCATACATCTTACAGGTTGGTTGTAAATGAACAATAGAAGCTTTAACACACAAAATCATATATATTTTTCATGATATAAAAATCTAATAATTAAGTTATTGGATATGTATCTTAATTTAATAATGAGGTATATATATCAACAAATTATATGGTAGCATATAATTGTTGAGCATTAACTTAAATTCAACAAGAAATGACATTTCTAATGGAGGATATTGAGATGGGGCTTGTTATCGCGCAGTTTGTAGCTAGGATAAAAGGCTATAAGATAGAAGGCCAAACTGGTGTAACAAGAACCAATCCCACCCAATGTCACCACAATGGGATGGTTCTTTCTCTTTAGGGAGGTTAGGCCCAGGGGAGGCGTCCCCGGTGACCTGGGGTTTTGAAGAGGCAAAAGGCTAATAAGACCAAGATAAGGTTTTCCCCCTTCACAAGTCACCACCCAAACAGATAGTCCGGCCAAAGGCCAATTTAAGAAGTAAAACCCCCAAAGGAGTGTACCTGCCTGGAACAAAGCAACAACAAACTGATATGTGCAAGCTATTCAATGGGTTAGTACTTCATAAGACTATCTGATAAATATATAAACAATATGACAATAAATGTTGACGAAGTCAATGTTTATCAATAGCAATGAAAAATTATAACACTTCACCAATAAATATTAGAACAATGTAGCATTCAATGTAACCAATCAACACTTTATTCAATTAATGCTTAAACCATCATTCAATTGCTTTTTAAAACCAAATGTTGCTGCTTTAAAGATGAAATAACCAATGATGACGTCAACAACTAGGGTTAGAGTAGTTAGGGTTTGAAATTCAAAGAGTTTTGAGAGTGTTGTGATCAACGTTTCACTTCAACGTTGGAGGACTTTAGATCAGTGCCTTAGGGTTTAATGGAGTCAAAGGTGAAGGACGCAAGAGTTGAAGGATGGCAAATTTCAAGGACTAGAGGGAAGAGTTTTGAGGTGTTGCTAGGGCAAGGCCTCAAAATCAAAACCCTAGGGGAGAGAGGCTAACTCCGGTGTTGCTACAACAAGGCCTCGTGCTCTCTCCTCCTTCCCGGCAAACGGCTAGCTCAAGAATAAAGTATATAACCAAAACAAGAGGGCTTGATGAGATAAGGTGTTGCTACAGCAAGGCCTTTCAACAAACCCTAGAAAGAGTACGGCCCTAGTGTAGTAAACCTAGGCCAGGGACGTCTCACTCTTCTTGGCTTCAAAATAGTACGACTAGCAAAGAGGAAGAGGAAATAGGAGTGTAGCTATGACTAGACTCTTTCTTTCCTCAACAATGGCTAAAGATTTCTCTATCAGGGGACATGAGACAATGACCTACTTGTGTGCTTGTCCCCTAGGGTTTTGATTCAACAATATTCATAAACATATGCAAGAATTTAAACTACAACCATTCAATCAAGAAGTTTTGCAGAAAAATACTTACAATTCACCAAGAAATAACCATGCAAACCCTAGTTGTAACACCTTCCTTCAAGAGAAACACCATAGAATGCCAAAAATGTCTTCCTTCAACAAGTGT
>SNQJ01S0022262.1:67371-79896 GCA_010110895.2 Picea sitchensis
CAAGCATGTGGGTGCAGTGAAGGCCAAGGATGCAAAAGTGTTACCTGTGGGTGCCTTTGTAGAAGGTGAGTTGTACCTGTCATGGATGCATTCTTTCCAAGCCCATTCTTGCCTTTATTCTTTTTATTCTTTTATTCTTTTTTGCTTTTTTGTTCAAGAGTTAATTAGGGGACACTACCTTGGCATGGTGACCAGAGCTGATAGTGTTACCCACAAGTACTTTCACAGAGATGAGAAGGCTGGCTCGTGATGAGACCCCCTATCCTCTGACTAGGTCTTGTTTTACTATTTTTTCGGGTCCCTCTTGTTTCTTGCTGAGAAGCCTTTTATTGCTTTCTCGGGGATCCCTAGGTGAAGCATCTCGAGGTTTTATTCTTAGGCTTTTATCTTTTACCAGCTTGCTTTTACCTTCTAGGCCTTTAGCCCCTTCTTCCCACGAGGTAAGGTGCAGTCCTAAAAATAGGTCAACCCAATGCCCGGACAAGGGGAATGGGATAAGTGAGTGGGAAGTAAGATGAAGAAGTGGTGTTGTGAGGGGAGCAGACAATGGCTTTTCAGAAATCCCCCAGTGGCAAACCAAAACCTACAGATACAGGCTTGCTAGGGCACCCTGTCAATCCCCCCAAACATGGTCAAGTGGGCAAATGTAAGATCCAAGCAGTTGTTAGAAATAAAAGGAATCAGATGCATACATTTAAAGGTTTTAACGATCAAATGTGACACATACCATGATACTTGGACTAATTACCTCATGAAGCAAGAACCTCTTTTGATACAGGACCAAACCGATGGTGATGGATGCTGCTGCTGCTGGCAAGATAAAGACGATGGAAGAAGAAAAGGTGGGCCCTCCAGGGCCATGCTCAGGTCAATCCTGCTCTCGGTACTCCATGTCTAGGACTTGTGGGCCTCGAGACATGATCTCCTAGTTATCCCTGAAAAGTGGGGATAACAGGGCTCATATGCATAATAAGGGATAAAGCAAAGGATATCAAGGTATATAAAGCACAATTTTTTTTATCTTGTTTTGTTTATTTTTTGAATAAAATGCTTCTTTTATACTTTATAAAAAAATATCTACCTGCATCTTATACAAAGAAGGTGGGCCGTGGAAGCAACCACCGTGATCTAAAACCAAGCACCTAGGCTACGCCCTGTTAACCCCTATTTTCACCCTTGAAAATCTTGAGGGTTAAGAGCCAGCATGCACTAGTTGGCTGGCATTCTGAGATTCTCCCAGAGTTTAGCACTTGTGGTTAGCAGAGGTTGGTTCCCATCAGAGACAGGTATATGATCGGTACATGGTTATTTTGTTCAGAGTTAGAGTTAGCTTGGTTTCCCATGCATTTTGAGAGAGATATCTACATACAACAGGCGGTGCTACTTTTTAAGAGACACGGTTTGAGTGGGTCTCTGACAGTTTGGAGCAGTTATGAGCATACAGGGATGGTCCTTGCATGATTTTAGGCCCAATAGCACTTTTCCAGGCTACATGCAAGAACTTTCTATTTTTAGCAGTTTGAGCTCTAGGCCCCAGATTCATATTCCGAGCACATATTATTGATCCTTGAGACATTCTGAGTCTTTTGGACCTTTTTCGGGATGATTTGGCACAAATTTCTATTTTTGGCATGTTGAGCACCGGGGCTCGCATGTCTATTTTGATTGCGGATTCAGATTCTTTGTGAAAAATCGAATCCAATGAGTATAATATCATGGACAGTGTCTATTTTTAGTAGTAGACACATGATGGTGGTCTCCTAGTAATTCCGAGCATTTGTGGAGAGTTTGGGTCAGTTTTGAAAAGTTTCAATTTTTGGGACCAGAGGCTAGTTTTGGAAATATCTATTTTTAGCAGTCATCGTCATCTCCAGTAGTGACAAGTGGCAGGCTCAGATTTCGACATGTGGCAGAGTATCAGGATGATGTGACATCTACATGGCATCATGGACCAAGGGCGCATTTTCCAATGATTATGTATTGAATGAGAATTAATTAAGCTAAAGAGGTGGTGCATGGGTGAAGTGGCATTGTTTGGAGAAAGTTTAGCCCCTCAATGCTAATTTTTCTCACTCTATTCCTCCCACTTTCCATGCAACCAATATCTAAAAATTCTCCTTAAATTGCTTTTAAACGAAAAATTCCTAAATTTTAGGAAATCCATAAAAAATAGGGTGAATTTTCCTTTAACTCATAACTCCCTCATCCCTTGGCCAAATTTAGAAATCTAGCATGTGTTGGAAAGCTAAAATTATCCTCCATACACTCTCACTCATAACTCACCCATGCGCATTACTCACTCACACTTATTCCCTCATGCGCATTAATTCCTAAATTTCTCACTTGCTCTTATTCCCTCATGTGCATTAACTCATATTTTATTCACACTCCTCTCCTATATATTGGATGGTATTCAATGGTTATTGGTCGGATATTGAAGCAGCAACATAGTGTTTCTCTCTCATTCTTCTCTCTCTCTCTCTTAGTCTAGTGACTCCTCTTTGAGCAAAGTGATCATTGTATTGGTTGTGGACTTGCCAATTGTGGTGCAACCAACCCTCTTGCAAGCCTATCAATAAAGAAATTAAGTGTGTGTTCTAACCTTGTTTCTTGTCGGTATTTTGTGAGTTTTGTTATCTGATTTGTCATTCTCTTAATTGTTCATTGTGATTTTACTAATCTTTTGATTAGTTTTTTGTTCTATTCCTATTTTATATTCTATATTCATTTTTGGGTTTACACGCATAAAATCAGTCTTAAAAGACAGCAGCAAGGTACCCAGGGTGCCTAGGGACTCCCCCCTGAAGCTAGCAAGCACTAGCCCAAACGGAGAGGGGTCTATCCCGTGACAATTTGGGGCTTTACTCCTTCAATTAACCAAGTTTTCATCACTGTAATAACATGTTATATCAGCTCAATTGGAGGGTGGAAATTTGTGCTAACAAATTGGCGCCGTTGCCGGGGAACACAAGCGTTCATCCGTGCCCATCTTAGTAGAGGCTTCATCCTTGCCTATTACAATAGTGGTCCATGAACAACTTGATCAGACACTATTACAGCAGGAGGAGCCGCTTTTGGCTCAACTGGAGGATGATGTCCCTTACACTTTGCCTACTATTCCGCATCTCGAGGTTGTTCTTCAGGATCTTGAGATTGATTAGGAATTGGATATCAGAGTTCATCATGACCCAATTGAGCTCAGGATGATGGAGGTATTTCAGCAGATAGATTCTAAGAGTTCTGGCTCTCATGCTTCCACGCTGGTTATTGTTGAAATACCGTGTTCTAGATCCCAAACAACAACCTACAATCAACCAACAACCATCAACTATGCCTTCACTATCAAGGTGACTTTGGGTCATATGAGATTTCCTGGTTGGTCCCCTTGGAAGGTTGACTGTGTTGACCTTTCTCATCAGACTAATCGTTTCGCTGCATGGTTACATTGGTCCTGAGTATGATGATTTCATCATGGCAGTTTTGGGGTAAAACTTTTGGGTGTTTGAGTAGGTCCTTCTCCTTTTCTGCATTGTCTTTTCAGTAGTTTAGCTTGCTGATTTTTTGCAGATTTTAGGACAACAATCTACATTTCCCCTGCAATGTCTTTTTCCTTCAGTTATTTACTTCAATCTTTGCATAAGTGTTGCTGATTTTTGCCTAGTTATATTAGCACGTGGTTGTGTCTTGTGTGTCTTTCTTTTCTTGAATAAATGGCTATCCATAACTGTTATTCCTAGGTCAAAATTTGAATGTCTATCTTTCACATGTCGAGCCTTTGTGTCTATCATTAGAGTGAGCCTGGATGGGGGTCTTGTTTTGTCATTGTTCCTGAAGCATTGAACCGTTAGGATGGATAGTTTGAGGAGACATAGGAGTGTCTTGAGTCATCTTACATCTTGTCTTCTCATCTCTTATCATTGAGTCTTATGCTTTGAGTCAGTCATCCCCCCCATCCAACAATAGGGATATGGTACCTGGTTCTTTCATCTTGATTTTCTTGAGTTATCACTTCGCGCCGAGGGAAGAGAGACATCATTGCTCTTCTTTTCAGCAGGTCATCCTGTATCGACTTGGACACATTATCTACGGATGACCCGGAAGTAGAGCACCTTGGTAGCCGTTAGCCTCATTGGCTGTTATCTCACATCCGACAAGGCTGAGTATCATTGGGTCTTGATTGGATGATCCTTGTCATTATTCGACTTCAAAACATCTTTCACAGTGATAGGTTGTGCTCGTACCTTAGGACCCATTTACATTATTGGTGGTGTTCCTTCGCAATTCACAGTGGTTTACATTATTGACATCTGATGAAGTGACTCTCTCCCTTGTGTTGACATCAACACATTTACGATGGGGAGGAGTGTACATATTGGGTGATAGCAGGTAGCGGATTTGGATGAGACCCCTTAGGTTTCATTTTTCAGTGGGAGGTTTATATACTTTGACTCCATGGCCCATTGGACAAGCTTTGACATTACAAGTTAGCTTACAGATTTTTCTTGATCAACTTACAAGGCCTTCTTTCCTTCCACACATTTACAGGGGTACATTTTGGTACATATCTTTTCAGAGCATCATTGGTATATCTTACAGAGTTATCACAGAGTAGTATTGTTACAGGCACAGAGATTCTTATGGTTCTTGGCATCCCACAAGGGGATCTGGTTCCCTTGAGTCACCATTGTTAACCCCTAGATTTTCACCCTTGAAAATCTTGAGGGTTAAGAGCTAGCATGCATTATTTTGGTTGGCATTTTGAGATTCTCTTAGAGTTTAGCACTTGTGTTTAGCAGAGGTTGGTTCCCATCAGAGGTAGGTATATGATCGATAAAGGGTTATTCTGTTCATAGGTAGAGTTAGCTTGGTTTACCATGCATTTTGAGAGAGATGTCTACATACAGTAGGTGTTGCTACTTTTTTAGGAGACATGGTTTGAGTGGGTCTCTTGATAGTTTGGAGTAGTTCTGAGCATACAGGGATGGTTGTTGCATGATTCTAGGCCTGATAACACTTTTTCGAGCAACATGCAAATTTTTTCTATTTTTAGTAGTTTGAGCTCCAGGCCCCAGATTTAGATTCTGAGCACATATTATTGATCCTGGAGACATTCCGAGTCTTTTGGACCTTTTCCGGGTTGATTTGGCACAAATTTCTATTTTTAGCAGGTTGAGCACTAGGCTCGCATGTCGATTCTAATTGCGGATTCAAATTCCTTGCGGAAAATCAAATCCAATGAGTATAATATCATGGACATGCGAGGAATTTCTATTTTTAGGAGTGTCTATTTTTAGTAGTAGACACATGATGGTGGTCTCCTAGTCATTCCGAGCATTTGTGGAGAGTTTGGGTCAGTTTTGACAAGTTTCAAATTTTTCGGACCGGATGGCAATTTTTGGAAATTTCTATTATTAGCAGTCATTGTCATCTCCAACAGTGACAAGTGGCAAGCTCAGATTCCGACATGTGGTAGAGTTTCAGGGTGATGTGGCACCTACGTGGCATCAGTTGACCAAGGGCACATTTTCCAAGGATTATGAATTTAATGAGAAATTAATTAAGCGAATGAGGTGGTGCATGGATGAGGTGGAATTTCCTGGAGAAAGTTTAGCCACTCAAGGCTAATTTTTCTCAGTCTATTCCTCTCACTTTCCATGCATCGGATTCCTAAAATTCCTCCTGATTTGCTTTTAAACTCTAATTTCCTAAAAAATAGGGAATCCCTAAAAAATAGGACGAAATTCCCCAATCAAGGCTTAATTTTCTCACTAACTTTTCCTCACTCAACATATCTTCACTTTCCATGCATTACTTTCCTCAAATTCCTCTTAATTTGCTTTTAAACGCAAATTTCCTAAAATTTAGGAAAATCCCTAAAAAATAGGGCGAATTTCCCCTTGGCTAAAGCTCATTCATTACTTGGCCAAATTTAGCATTTAAACATGCGCTTAATTCCTAATTTATTCCCCCATGCATTAACTCTCCTATTCTTCACATGAGTTTAACTCTCTTTCCATTCCCACATGCACATCAATTCCTAAATTTCTCACTCACACGTATTCCCTCATGCGCATTAACTCTTATTTTATTCACACTACTCTCCTATACATTGGATGTTTTTCATTGGTTATTTGTCGGATATTGCATCAGCTAGCATAGTTTCTTTCTCTCATTCCTCTCTCTCATTCTTAGTCTAGTTTCTCTTCTTTGAGCAAAGTGATCATTGTACTGGTTGTGGACTTGTCAATCATGGCGCAACCAACCCTCTTGCAAGCCTATCAATAAAGAAATTTTTGTGTTTGTGTTCTAACCTTATTTCTTGATGGTATTTTGTGAATTTTGCACATAGATTAGTATGTTTTCCCTTCTGTTCATTGTGGTTTACATTGATCTTTTGAGCAATTTTCTTTCTATTTCTTTCTCTCTTTTATTGTGGTAACCCTGCAGGATCCCTCCAAGCAAAAATGAACGATTTTTCCCCTTGTTTGGGATAGTTTTAACACAATGTCCCGAACATGTCAGCGACTGTTTTTCGTCAATAAATGCAGAAAATCAGTCTTAAAGGACAACAACAAGGTACCTAGGGTGCCTAGGGACTCCCCCCTGAGACTAGCAAGTACTACCCCAAACAGAGAGGGGTCTAGCCCGTGACAATTTGGAGCTTTACTCCTTCACTTAGCCAAGTTTTCATCACTGTAATAACAGGTTATATCAGCTCAATTGGAGGGTGGAAATTTGTGCTAATACGCCCACAAGGCTATCAAAGAAAGATAAAGTCCAAGCTCCAAGGGCTATACGGAACCAACATACAAATAGTCATATGCGCAAGGTTAGAGAATAGAGAGCAGAAACCAAATTTGGAGGATAGTTGGCCACAGTTAGATAGACATTAAAACTAATTAGCAACCACAAATCCCGTATCTAGAGGAGGGTCACGATCATCTAGGTTCAAATCCCACCCATAAACTGGTGGCTTGTTAATAGGTGGAACAAGGTCTCATTCATTATCATTTTGTTGCTCAGGATGTTTATCCATCAAGACAACCAAGTCAAATCTAGGGAACTTATCATTCTCAAGCCTAGGGGGGTGACTGGCTATGGGGCTTCTGGCTTCGGCTTTGACAGTCATTGCACTCTTGAACCAAGGGACCTACTTTGTGGTGAGCCTTGCTGAGAGACCCATGTGAGTGCACCAAACCAAGGGGGAGCGAATCTCTGGGGAACTAGACTTAGCGTGCAAGGAACCACCCATAGTACTCTGGCAATTACATGAAGATGCACCAACTTGAGGTCCACCTTCCCTTCTTGCACTTAGATTTGCAAGTGAAGGTTGGCACATATCAGAGCTCCATCATATCAGGTAAGCTTATTGAAATGAGCATTCTTGAAAATACATTCATTTTATTTCTTCCAAATTAGAAATAAAAGGTCTATTCTAACAAGTTGCCCTATTGCATGGAATTCTACTTCGCATGGGAGATTATCACCAAGGAGAGAACATTTCCAAGCTAACGATGTAGGGAGTTGACCACACAGGTTTGAGGCCCAAACCCAAACTGAACAAAAACATAACAAATGCTTGACTATTTCATATTTGTGATAGAAAGAGCATTCGGGTTGGGAAACCCCAAGATACTTCAGGCGCTGGACAAGAGGTAGACCGCCCAAAAGCAAGGAACAAGCAAACATGGCTTTCCTGGGTTCATTGAAACCTTGCCATACTGCATGCAAATGAAACTACCAAGTAGACTGCATAGAGTCCACCCTTCGAGCTTGTTTAATTTTCCATTGAGAACCAGCCTGGGGTTGTGCCATCATGAGTACCCATTAAGAAGCTTATACTTCTTGAACCCTTTAGAAGAATTCCACTTCCATTCTCACATGCTCTTAGGTTGCGAAGCTTAAGCGTTCCAAAGAATAGGTAGCAACAACATGGTAGGAAAGGAAGTGGGTGGTTATTTGTGATCTCAAGGTTGTTATTAGGGATTCACTTCCTCCAAGGTGGACTCTTCCTAGATTCCCGAAATGATAGGTTAGGAGGGGGAGGTGGGGGGTGGCAAGGATCATAATTGGGTGTTGGAATTGTAATGGGGTCCTTTGGTCCTCCCTTAACATAGTTTATGATGCACTTAGACCTTCAGATATTATCTTCTTGATTGAAACCCATGCGAGTCCCATTAGGACTATCTTGGAATATACGGGGTATCATTGCTATTTAGCGTGTAGGTAGGAGACCAAGAGCTCCATGGGGGTTTAGGGTTTGGACTCTGGAGGTATGGCTTATCTTTATCGTGATTCCTTTCAGGGCAGAGTTACAGTGATTGTAGAGGACGAGTTTGCTAGATTTATGTGGATCTGGGTTATCGAGGTCTCCCCCATACCTCGAGATCTTTATTTTGCACCTACCTCCTCAAATTTCGCCTTACACAGAGACTCTGATGAGGATCTATCGAGACTTGTATGATGACATCATATAGTGCTCTACCTTGGTGGAGGTCATCCTTCTAGGGGACTTCAACACTCGCACCAGGACCCAATAGATTCCCCTTTATGACAGGTCGAAGAATGCTTTCCCCGCTTATAGGAGATTGACTCATATTTAGTTGGTTTGCACATGTCATCGGGCGATGCCATGGGACCCCTCTCGGACTATGGGAAACATCTTTTGCATCTTGGTGAATCCCATGACCTGTTGATTCTAAATGGTCTCCATTGTTTCCATAATTCCAATAGTTTCATGTGTTTCCCTCATGCCGAGGGAGATAGTGTGGTAGACTATGTCCTTGCTAGCTAGGATATGCTTCAGTATATTTGCTAGCTCTTCGTCACTCGGATACATATCGTTGATCACACCCTCCTCTCATTTTCCCTTTATGTTGATCCTCCTCCTCCCCGTCCCCCCAAACCCCTCGTACCACCATATTCTTTGATGACAGGGACTAGGATGCCTATACTGCCTGCTTTTATGAGCTTCTTTCCTCACTATCTAGTTTTTAATCTCTAGAGTTAGCCTCCTCCAAATACATCTGACTTTCCTTGGCTATTTAGGAAGCAACTCTTAGCTCTTACCCTCACACCACCAACTCGCCCACCACCCACTCCTTGAAATCCAACTTTTCTCTCATAAACAAGTGGTACGATGAGGAGTGCAAAAAATTTCATAAACATCTTCGTTTCACCCTCTTCCACAATCCCACCTCCTACAAACTAGTACGAAAATCCTACCAGTCCTTTCACCCCAAGAACGCCTCTTCATAGCACAGAGGAAACAAGAATTGTGTGCTTCTCTTCGTCACTTCTCCAACGATTTTTAGTGTATCGTTTTCTCCCATCATTCCATCTTACCTACTGATATCGGTCCTCGGTCCATATTCATCCATACTGTTTCCCTTTACGACGTTGCTGATCAACCCTTTGTCTTGGTCATCTCCCCCTCTTGCAACATGTTCTACTATACACATATCAAGGAGGCAATTTGAGAGATGAACATTAGCAAGGTTGTGGATGAGGAGGGTTTCTGGGTGGAATTGTTCAAACATGGTATACAACCATTGGTGCACCACATTGTCGACTTGTTAAACCATGTTGTTCGCCTATGTTTCCCACACGCTTGGTCCCACCATATCATCCACCGGATTCATAAAATGGGGTTTAGTGCAGATCCAAATAACTATAGGACGGTCATGGTGGGACATACATTCTTGAAACTGTATGCCACCGCCCTTCACTTGTAGTTATCTGAGGAGATCGAGAGGAGAATCTTTTGAGGTAGTGGTCAGATAGGTTTTAGGCCATGATATTAGACGATGGATCATATTCTCACTTTGCAGGCCATCATTGAAGAGGTGAAACATCACTCTTCGAAAGTCTTCTGCTGTTTTGTAGAACTTTTGGAAAGATTTTGACTCATTGTCAAGGGAAGCCATGTTCCAGAGGCTTAGATACATTGGGGTTTCAGAGATTCTTATAGCCACTATCATGTGACTCTATGAGACAGTCCATGGTTGCTATTACCCCCAGGGGTGACAACTTTAGAGGTACACTCACAGGGTGTCATGTTGTTGTTCTGCATGAATTATCTTTCTCATCTTCTCCAAAATCCGATAGTTCTTCTCATTATCTCCATGAGATGTATGATTGTTCTAGCGCAACTATGGTATATCTCATCCTCCTCCCTCACTCCTCAGATGACAAAAGCACTTTGGATGGTATATTGAGACTTCATTGTGATATATCTTGATATTCCATGTATTGGTGTTTCATTTGGATGTGATGCTATAACTTCCTCGTTAGTCGTGAAAGTGATAAACATTAAAACGAAATCCAATAACACTTCATAACATACATAGTTTTACTATTTTTCTCGTTCTACCTGGGGGGGGGGGATATTTTTCTTTTAGAAGTGTTGTCATTTCTTGGGTCAGTTTGTACTATTGGGCAACTAGCCAAGATAACGTTTTCCACTTCCTAACCATGCCAGACACTTTTCACTTTCCTTATTTCATTTCATTTCATCCATAAAAGAGTTATCCTAATCATGTATGACTTATCAAAGGTTAAAAAAAAGGTGTAATGATGAAATCTTGGATTAATAAAGCCAAAGAAGAGATAAAGGTGAAGAGCAATAAAGTCAAAAGCCAAGAATGTAAAGCTTGAGCAATGCCACCTTGCTATGAGGCCAATGCCCCTAGTCCCTAGCTTGTCTATGAATATCTAAAGAAAAAGGGACTTTTTCGATAAACTGAACACATAAAGAAAAAGGCATAAAAGGGTAGTAAGAAACAGTGCTGAGGACATGTAACTTATTGCTAAAGCTTACTCTTGAAGGCTATTGTATAAAAATTCCTAGCTCATGAAAGCTAGTTGAATAAATAAAAAGACCCATGCATATAAATGACTTTGAGGGTCATAACATGATGTCTTTCCCTTCCCCTTTCCATAATTAATCATCACATTACCTATCTTTCACCCTAAGTCATAGGGTTCACTGAATTTGAACCTTGAGGTTCGAAGGTTCGAAATTCGACAAGCTTCAATTTTTTTTTTAGGTTCGTCCAGGTTCACTGAACCTCAAAGACGAACTTAATGCCAAACCTAAACGAACTCGAACCTGTTCATGAATTCGAACTTGAAGACAAATTTAAACATGATTTTTTTTAAAGTTTGGCATGAGGTTCGATTTATGGTTAAACATGAGGTAAATTTAAAGAATTTGATTAAAATTAAAAAATGGAGCAAGATAAAAACTAACCCTATCTACCCGCGGGATGCACATATTTCTTTTTTAGTGCTCCGCAAGTTTGCTCGCCTAACTATTAACCCTCACTGCTGTAAACCCTGGCCATTGTGAACCTGCTGTAAACCCTTGCGTTTGTGAACCCTCGTGTTTGTGAACACTGCATGTAAACTCCTTCGCTCGAGCCTCCTCCGGGATCGTCGTGATGCTGCGTTTGAATATTGAGCAACAATAAACCCTCGCTGCTGGGCATTCGCTGCACAAGTTGAAGTGACCAGTGACAGTCTTGTTGATATTATGGTAGTTGAGGGAGGTATTTACCTACACGTGTAAACCTGACGAAAATAGAATATTCCAAGAAGCAAGAAGAAACCCTAAATAGTTGGTTAAGAACCCTAGAAGACAAGTCGGCTCAAGAGAATGATTTGTATTAGGTTATTAGCCTCCAAGAGAAGAAGTCGGCTAAAGGAAATGTTATATAACTAAGTAATTAGCACCCAAAATGAGAAGTGGGCCCAGGCAGTCTGGTAGAGACAGTATAAAAATAGGAGGCCAGTCTTCATTATAGGCAACATTCTCAGAACTACAGAAGTAAACTTGTGCGCACTGCAGTTGGCCAGTTTGTGCGCAAGTCTTGGGAGCAGTTGTTGCTGGCAATTCTACAATTTGCATTTTCGGTTTTCTGGGTTGGACTCTCTGATCAACTTTTGTTATTCTTGCTTGGTGCGCTATCCTTGGAGAGAGGTGCGCCACCTTTGTTTGGCTATTAAGCCTAGGGTTTGCTTCCAGAATCATTCTTTGTCAAGGTTAAGGTGCTTGGGGGTGGCTTCGGTCTATGGTTGGGTGACAATATTGCTATATTTGTTAATGTTTAAGCCATTATTATAGTTCTTTGCATTTCATTAGATAACAATAGCATAATATAAGATCACTGAGAAATACACAATCACAAGAGACACAACATTTATCATGGGAAACCCTCTAGGGGAAGAAAACCTAGCAAAAATTCCTTATTATAGATAGCCAATACAATGCCAAGAGATCTCTTAAACTAATACATAGGATCCTCTCCTAGATATGCGCCAATCTCTCTCCTTCTTCTCTAACTGCAATTCCGAAACTTGTCTCACAAATGAGCAAGTGAGTTTGTATCTAAGTGAGGCGCTAGCCTCCTTATTTATACAAGACTGGCACGTGTGAAGTGTCTCTTCACTGGCAGGGCCGACTTCTCCAACTGGGTGGTTATAACCACCTTTATTATGTTTCGGGGCCTCTTTGATATATTCTGG
>SNQJ01S0022262.1:79906-93444 GCA_010110895.2 Picea sitchensis
AGCCTGAAGAATGAGCTCTGTGACATGAAGATAAATGATGATGATAGCATAACATCATACTTTGTGAGAATATCTCAGTTAAGAGATCAACTACAAGCTATTGAAGAGATCATTTCAGAGAAGGAACTGGTAAATATAGTACTGAATGGTCTTCCCAAGACATGGGATGCATTTGCCGCAAGCATGAACACAAGGAAGGAGTATCCTACATTTGAAGAACTTTGGACTTGCTGTGCTCAAGAAGAATCAAGGATCAGTGCAAAAGAGAAACCCCAAAAGAAATACGATGATCAAGCCTTCACAACAAGGTTTAAGAATTTCAAGAATAAAAAGAAGTTTGGCTTCAGGAAGAAACCAAATCAAGAAAAAGATATGTCAAAAATACAATGCTTCAATTGTCGAAAATATGGTCACTGCAAGAATCATTGTCCTGAGTTAAAGAAAAGGAAGGAAACACACGAAGCATCAGTTGCCGAAGAAAGGGAACCCTCAAAGAAAGCCAAGCAGGACAAAACAAACTTCTTCTTCAAAGACAAGGTAACAATACTCTTCATAGTTCTTGTACATATCATGTGTTCTGTACATATCCTACATAGCTATTTCTTAGAAGATAATATGGTCAAAGAGAAACTATACCTATGGAAGAACAACAAATAAGGATTGCTATCACAATGACTACAAGTCAGGCAATACACATGAAAGGATGAAGTACATCAACAACCCCTGGTGACAATTCACGTGGAAGTTATTATATAAGTAATAGCTGCAAGATAAGCCGAAATCAAAATCAATCTTGAAGAAACCTAGAAGAAGTAAAGACAGAAAGAAGTCAGCAATCAAGAGGAAATTGAAAAAAGATTTGTTTGCAGAAGGCAATAAGGATGCAGACGAAAGCGTGGACTCTGTTAGATGGAGGGAGCCGATTATATATTTCCAAAAGAAGAGCACACATTCATGCATGAAGCAAGGATTAGGAGGGAGCTAATCCTAAATTATATGATCCATTGAAGATGGTGAAGTATCTATCCATGGTAGCAACCATGAAAAGCAACACGTGTTTAGTGTGACTTCAGAAGAATTCTTCTTCGAAAAGAAGCCTTAAAGTATCCCTGGTTGTCTATCCACATCCATGATCCTATGATGAAAGAAAGAAGTTGGAATCTTCAGGGCATGGAATCTATAGAAAACTCCATGGACCCAAGAGCTAAAAGAAACATGAAGAAGAACATGAAGATTCCAAGAGAGAAAGAAAAGCCAGAACAACTAGTGATTATATTGAGAATCACAAGACTACCAGCTTGATTTGAACCCTCTAGAAGCAATCAAGCAGAAGAAATGAAAGTTGTGATGAAGAACAATGTATGGAAAACTTATGAATGAAAGCATTGCGAGATCCACAACTAAAGGTTCTCCCAGATGGAGGGAGAAGACTATGATGATTGCTTGTTCCAGTAAACCAGACACACCTCTACATGAGCCATTATATCGTCCGCAATATCCATCGGTTGAAATTTACATTAGATGAATGCAAAGATTGTTGAACACAGAGCGTATGTAGAGCAACCTCAAGGTTTTGAGGTATACCAGAAAGAGACCCTTGTATGTAGATGAAAGAAGACAACTTGGTGAAGAACCTCCAATGCACAATAGAAGCGTGGTGAAAACTTTCTATAACAGAGATATTGTATCAGAATGGTTACTCAGAACTTCAGGATGATGGATTGCGAATCCATGACAAACTCTCATGATAGCAGAAAAAGTACCACTTGGATATGTTCCAGTTTGACCCTTGCCATGATGTTGTAAACTAGCAGGAAACAAAAGAGATGGATCCAACTATGAGATATAATGATCAGAGCTATATGAAGCCTTTAGAGAAAATCAGTGTTCCAGAAAGACCGAAGTACATTGAGATCAAGCATTACATTCTCCGTGATGAGGTCCAGAAAGGAGAAGTGGTTCTCCAATATATCTCCACAGATGAGCAGATAAGCAGATATTTTGGTAAAGTCTTTGTCCAGGATGAAAGAGTTTGCGTACTCAAGCTTGAGCTCGTGGAGATGACTTTCTTATTGAAAAAGGAAGAGATGACTCCCAGGTTGGGAGGGAGCATTGATGTGTTATTGATTTATGGACAATCATTTTTCAAGTTCGAAAAATGGTCCAGGATGAGCAGTTCCTTTCCAGTTCGGAAAGTGGTTTGAGATTTCTGACGGACAAGAATTTTCCAGTTTGGAAAATGGTCCAGATCAAACGGTCATTTTCGTAATGAAAATGGTTTGATGGATTGTTGATGCACCATAGACAACGATTCCCCTTGTGGCCAGTGTGGGGGAATGGTCTAGGACAGTCTTTCTTCTTGACAGTCACTCTCAGTAGTGGTCAACAAGATTGGTCCACCTCGTCGGACAATCATTCTTTCGAAGCTCACAACTGTGAGCAGTTTCGAAGAATGGTTCGTCTTGGAGGTTGGTGCAGGACAGTCATTTCCTTAGGAAATGGTCTGGACAGTCATTCCCTAGGGCAGATTCATTCTCTCTAGGTTGCACTTTGTTTAGTGTTGGAGGAATGGCCCAGAGAGGTGAATGTTCCAGGTTGAACAATTAGGGACATGGATTCCCTATGGCAGACTCATTCTCTCCAGGTTGCACTTTGTTTAGTGCCAGAAGAATGGCCCGGATAGGTGAATGGTCCAGGCTCAGAAATCAGGACAATTATTCTTCCTTTCTTGAGAAGAATAGTCCAGAAAGTCCATCGTTGATGTTTTACTCTCTGAGGGAAGATACTTTTCTAGATCTCACAGATGTGAGTGGAAGAATGGCCTAAATGATTCAGTTTATATCATGTCATTGTTTTTCTGTGCAGGTTCATATCAAATGATATGATTGCTTTGGAGACTGTATGTCTCTGGACAGTAGATGTATGCTACTGTGGTGGATGTGTTCCACTGATTATGACTATGTGTCACTGATTAAGTAGCCGTGTACTACTTGGTGTGGTAGTGTACCACTGGGTTGTAGTTGTGTACTACTATGGATAGATAGAGTTGTGTTCTATTGAATGACATTGTTCTGATTGCCATGAAGACTATCAGCTAGATGGATAGTTAGTGTGTTGGTGGACTGACATTCTCTAGGCGGAAAATGGTCCAGGACAGTTATTCTTCTAGGACGTATGTCCGGATTAAAAGAATAGTCCTTGTAGCCCATGGTGTGGCTTCCAACATCTGTTGGAACAATTATTCTTCTAGGACATATGTCCAGATTAGAAGAATGGTCCTTGTATCACTCCTTGGAGTGAGTGACATATTCAACATCATGTTTGATTACTCAGATGGAGATGGTTTCGGGAGATGATGCAGTTGATATTGTCAGATGACACTGATAGTGATGATGCTGCTCATGATCTAATAATGATAGTCTATACAACTATGATGATGCTACCGATTCAATGGTATGTTTGTGCTCAAGACCATTGCCTTCAATACCTCCCTAGCTAGGAGGGAGTGTTGATATTATGGTAGCTGTGGGAGTTATTTACCTCCATGTGTAAACCTGACGAGAATAGAATATTCCGGGAAGCAAGAAGAAACCCTAAATAATTGGTTAAGAACCCTAGAAGACAAGTCGGCTCAAGAGAATGATTTGTATTAGGTTATTAGCCTCCAAGAGAAGAAGTCGGCTAAAGGAAATGTTATATAACTAAGTAATTAACACCCATAATGAGAAGTCGGCCCAGGCAGTCTGGTAGAAACAGTATAAATATAGGAGGCTAGTCTTCATTATAGGCAGCATTCTCAGAACTGCAGAAGTACACTTGTGCGCACTGCAGTTGGCCAGTTTGTGCGCAAGTCTTGGGACCAACTGCTGCCGACAGTTCTGCAATCTGCATTTTCGGTTTTTTGGGTTGGACTCTCTGATCAACTTTTGTTATTCTTGCTTGCTGCGCTATCCTTGGAGAGAGTTGCGCCACCTTTGTTTGGCTATTAAGCCTAAGGTTTGCTTTCAGAATCATTCTCTGTCAAGGTTAAGGTGCTCGGGGGTGGCTTCGGCCTATGGTTGGGTGACAATATTGCTATATTGTCTATGGTTAAACGAGCACATCCATTATATTCTAATAAGTCTAGCCACATCCCAATACAATGATCCGTGAGTCCACCGCACATGCTACAACCACAGATTTAGACTTTGAGCCGAGCCTTGAGGTGAGTCGCGACTGTTGATAGGATAGTCGCTACAACATTCCACCAGACCACTACTCAGTGTATAGGCGAATGGTGAACCAGAAGTTCGAACTTCGAACTATGACCACTGACAGGAACAACACTTCGCCTTGGCCCCTCACCCGAGAAAGCATAGTTGCGAGCTTGCGACCATTTTGAAGTTGTGAACTTGATTGAATTTGCCAAGGGGTTCAAGCAGTGAGCCTGAGGTAAGTTCGATTTCAATTGAAATTCCCAATTTTGAAACAATTTTGTTGGATGATTTATTTTTTTGTAATTTTTTTTTCAAATATCTCCTCCAGCCAAATCTATTAGAGCCAAAAAATATCTAGTTTTGTTTGTGTATGAGGCCATGAGGGTAACCACTATGTCATTGTAGATTTAAAAGTCCACTTCTCTGTCCATCCAAGAATTTAGCACTGAAGTTTGAACAATTTTGCATCAGTATGTGTAGGTGGTAGAGCCTTAGGAAAATAAATTATGACATTTGCTAAACCAACAAACTGTGATATATGAAGAGAACATGACAACAATAATTATTAAAGCAACAAACAATCATTATTTGATTTATTGATGCAAAAACATTTGCCATGGCACCTCCAAAATCAACAATAGAGGGATGGAAACATGCGGAGAATTTGGATGTGCTCGGGAGACATCTAAAATGCAGATTATGTAATGCCGAGTTTGTTGGGTCTTTAACAAGAGTTATGGGCCACCTACTTTCTATCACTAATGGTAACGAAGGTGGTGTTGAAGGTTGCAAGAATGTGTCTGCAGAACTCAAGGAGACACTTGAAAATGATTGTGACAGAATGAAAAGGGCCTAGAAGGTGCAACAAAACAAAGACAATGCATTCAAAGAGAGATTGTAGTGAATTACAACTCCTTTTTCTCATTTTCGTCAAGCGTGGCTGCAACTGGAATTTCATCTTAGCCAGTGAAATCAAGTGGGACAATGACATTAAACTCTCTTTGGAAACCCGTACAAAAGCAAGAAGTTGATGATGTTGCGGCTGGCATAGTTTTTGAATCTACAATCCCATTTAATGTGGCTTGAAGTCCTTACTTTATTAATGTGTGTAAGATGATTGTAGATTTTGGAAAAGGATATGTACCTCCTAGTTCGAAAACTATAAGGACCACTCTTTTCAAGAGGTGAAAAGAAAGGGTGACAAACAGATTGATGAAAATCAAAGAGTCTTGGAAAGAAATAGGCTGGACAATTTTATCAGATGTTTGGTCAAATAAGAGTCGTAGGTCACTAATTAATGTGTTGGTTTATTTCCCTAAAGGGGTATTATTTTTTATGGTAGTTGATGCATAAGGACATAAGAAGACTTCTGAATACATTTTCAAGATTTTAGAGGAAGCCATTCTTGAAGTTGGGGAAGAAAGTGTGGTCCAAGTTGTAACTAACAATGCTTCAAATTGTGTGGGAGCTAGAAATATGATAATGGACAAATACAAAAATATCTACTGGACCCCTTGTGTTGCTCATTGCCTTGACTTGTTGCATGATTTAGCAAAATTTCCATGGATTAATGAGGCAATTCGGAAGGGGAAACAAATTTCTCACTTCATATTTAACCATCAAATCACATTGAGCTTGTTGACCACCTATTTCAACTAGGTGTCAATGTCATGTACCATGAAGATATGTACCTTGTGGTACATGTTTGAAGACTTATGGCTCAACAGGGCAGTTCTGCCCCCAAAACTTCTTTCTTTATACACAGAATGTCCACTCCCCTACGTGGGATAATAATGTAATATGTTAGCATGGGTCAATTTTTATTTAGTTGCCTAGGACTTCATCATTAGGGAAGTCCTTTCATCGAGTGTTTTTTTTTCCTCACGTAATTAATCTTGCTTACCAACGATTTTAATTATCCACGAGTTTTTCAAGTGGTGAAAGGCGTTCTAATGATCGAGCCCAATGGGTGAATAAGGTTTGAAGTGTTGTAAATGACTATGCTAGACATCTCCTAGAGTCTTGCGGAATTCTGTTAAGTCTTGATAGGATTTTTTAATAATTAATTTTTTTCATAAATTGAAAATTTTAATTATTTTAGATGAAAAATGTAAAAATTTGGTCCTTGGGGATTTTGTATAAGGGGTATGGGTACTCAAATCAAATGTTTTATGACCCCCTACACCCTTGGACCAAGTTCCAACTCAATTGGACAAGTTTTGCTAGGTCAATGTCCATGAGGAGTCCAAGTCAGTAAAAATTAGCAAAGAATTGGCTAAATTAAAAATGCCAAATTTTGCCTAAAGTTGTAAAACATGAGAAAAGGGGAAAAAGTTGTTTCCTAAGTCATTTATATGTAATAGGGGGTCAAATAAATCAAATCCCCTCTTTCCTACCTCTCATTCAACTTAACTTTAGAGAGGGGGGCGAATTTGACTCTTGTGGGGCTCACCATTTCCATTGGATTGGCCATTTGGTGATGGGGACCACATGGGGGGCCCATTTCACACATTGGGGCATTAGAGAGAGGTTTAAAATTATGATAAGGGGTTTCTTCCCCCATTTTTGAGTTTCTTCTTCTAATGGGAGTTCACCTCTCTCATGGTGCCCCCCCCTTTGAGTGAGCCTCTCTCTTTTGGGAGTGACACTTGTAATGCATGCAAGGGGTGTTTCTTCTCTCTCCCTCCCTTAAAAAAAAGGCCCCTCTCCTCATTTTTCACATGTAATTTCAGAGCAACTCCATGCTGCCCATTTTTCTCCCCATTCTCTCTTGCTCTTCCCCCATTTTCTCTCTTGTAATATTGCTGCCATAGTGCAACCACGCTTTTGATTAATAGAAGTGAAGCTTTGGAGGAACTCTTGGTGTGTTCTTGGTGCTCCTTGGCTGCTCTCATTTGGTTTTCCTATGTTTGAGGTAATATTGTGAATTTCTGTCTAATCTATTACTTGCATTGTTTTACTTGAAGAACCCCAAGCAAAGTATTTTGGTGGGGATAAATTTATAATAGTATTGCTATAGGTTTATGTGAGTTGCTTCTCTTTGTGTTTGCAAAGTATTTTGCAGAGCATCTAGGAGATCTCACCTTCTTGCCTCATTGTGTAGCAAATATTTTATAGGTTTGTAGGTTACTCAAAACTTGGAGGAGTGGACTCCAAAAACTTCACTTCACCTCACATAAATTTATGATATAATTTTCATATCTTATTTACTTATTTTCTGTACTTATTTATCTCTTAAATCTTGCAATCTAATCAATTTTTATGTTAGATTTTGTATATAAAAATTTCTGTTTCATATACTAACCAAAACTAACCCGGTTTAAGTGGTTTTTAACAATTTCCAGCAAGCATTACTTGCTGTTTTTTGCAGGTTTTCGCTAGTCCAAGGGGAGGTGCTGCTCATTTTTGGCCACAAGGAGCTCAAGGAAGCATCCTAAGGCCTTGGTGCAAAACCCTCCCTCTATCCTTGCTTTCCAAACCATTGTAAGTAGCCCAAGAGAGTCTCTTGGGCTTGCAGTCTTTTCATTTTCATAACTTGCAATTTGTAAAGTCTTTCTTAGTTTGCTTTGCCCACATCTTGCATTGTGCTTGGCTCTGCCATCCTTGCAATACCGTGTTGGCTAGATTAGTTGTTTAATTTGTTTGCTTCACTTCTCCCACAAAGAAAATGTTGAGTGGCTAGTGTAACTTATTTCATTTCATTTTCTTTTACCCACCTTGGCACAAAATCAGTAGGCTTGCCCTCCACATTGTGCCGTAGTTGTGAGGTTGCAAAGTTAGTTTATTTTTCCTACCTTTGTCCTTAAGACAAAGTGTGTGGCTAGTTGTTTATTGCAATTTATTTCAAGTTATTGTAGGGCAAAAATTTCAGCCAAGAGGTATGTAATCCTCAAGTGAGCTATGTCAAAATGAAACGCGAGGTAACCTCTATTTATATGAGGTCATCTAAAATAGTTTTTCCACATAATTTTGTCCACATTCATAATTTGAGGAGGTCGACCTCACAAATTTGTCTTCCTAAACAATACTTTTTACCAAATTAAAAATTACAATGAAGAAAGCCCTAAAATGATGACGTCACTCCCTTGGGAGGTGGCGTAGGGTCATAAGGAGCAAAACTTTGAGCTTGTTGATGAAGTTGTTGGGCCTCCCAAGGCCAAATGTCAATGTGCTAGGGTCTTCCATCAACAAACATGCCATATCATCATCAAACACCTTGCACCACCAAACCCTAGCCTTCCAAGTGATGACGTCATGCTCCAAAAGTGAAGTGTATGGCCTCCAAAGGCAAACGTTGGGGCTAGGAAGGCTAGCAAGTCACCTCCAATGGATAATCAAATGCCTCCAAAGGAAAAGTCCCTCATCCAAGCTGTCCTAATGAGTGGGGTATGGCATTCACTCTATGGGCTTCATGCCCCCATGAAGGCCCAAGCAAGGCTTGTTCCTCCACAAGTATCTATTAGATTTTCCTTTACTTATAGAGCAGTAGAGTTCTTTACTTAGTTAACATTAACAATTATACCATAGCAGTAGAATAAATAGTAGACAAAGTACACAAGAGATTTATCCCGGGAAAACCCCAAATGGGGGAAAAACCCAACAACCTTTCTTAGATGAATTCCTTTCACAAAGTCCAACCATTCACTAGCTCCTTAGAGCTTACAGACAAGAATCAAAACCTAGCACAAGGCTAGCACCTAGCAGTAGCTCCACGACTACAATAGCACCATACAGAGATAACACACCCTCTAGGAGAGATAGTGCACAAGAGAGAGAGATCACCACCAAAATATCTCCAAGACTAGGCTACTACATCACCCTTCCTTCCTCAGACTTGCGCACCTTTAACCTCAGTAAGTGAGAGTGTGTTGTGTCTCCAAATGAGCCAAGACGTCTCATATTTATAATCTTCCAGTCACTTTTGTCTGGGCCGACTTCTCATCTGGGAGTCTTAACTAACTTAATTAATTTCCGGGTGATCCGACTTCTCTTCTAGAGACTTCTTGCTATTTAATGGTCTTCCGGAATCTTCCCGCATCTAAGATAGGTTTACATCGGATGAAAGGTTCCTCTCGCAGCTACCAAACATCAACACTCCCTCTTAGCTAGGGAGGTATCTTTCATGATGTCTTCATCTAGTAGTCCATTTACTACTTTGCAATATGATAACAAGCACATGGTTGCTACAATGTCTTCGGTAGCTCGAATCATTAGACATAGTCTCTACGATCAAACGGTAGCACAGACAGCTACATCCAAACGATTTGGTAATCTCCATGACAATCAACTAGTAGCACACATCTACTACAATGTCATCCAATAGATCACAACTGTTTCCCAGTAGTACACAACTACTGTCTAGTGACACACAGTCACTGCTAGTGGAACGCATCCACTATAGTAGCACACATCTACTGTTCAGAGACACACAGTCTTTGCCAATGGTACACAACCACCGAAGTAGCACACAACTACTGTTCGGAGTCACACAACCTCTGCTAGTGGAACACATCCACCGAAGTAGCACACAACCTTCGCTAGTGGAACACATCCATCGAAGTAGCACACAACTACTGTCCGGAGTCACACAATCTTCGCTAGGGGAACACATCCACCGAAGTAGCACACAACTACTATCTAGAGTCACACAGTCTCCGCCATAGTCTTACGACTATGTGTGTGATGTTTCTTCTCTCAACAGGTTCGATAGTGCATTACGTGAGTGATCCAGGGAACCCTTGGCTAGAGGGGTTAGTCGACATGAGAAGAAACAACACACCTCCCTCTCAACGAGGGTGGACATTCAACAACACTCCAAGCTTGTCCCTGAAGTACTCATACTTCACTCTTGAAAAGGGCTTGGTGAGGATGTCTGCTATCTGCTCGTCCGTGGATATGTACTGATATTTGATCTCTATATGCCTGGATGTAATGATATTTGATCTCTATATGCCCGGATGTAATGATATTTGATCTCTATATGCTTAGACCTGTCATGGAATACATGGTTCTCGGTAAGCTTCACGCAACTTTGATTGTCACAATGTATCAAAGTTGGCAATAATTCTAGATCAAATATCCCGGCTAGCAACTTCCGCAGCCACACTGCTTCACAACTTGCCATGCTTGTTGCGATATACTCTGCTTCTGATGTACTAAGTGCCATTGATGTCTGCTTCCTGCTCAACCATGAGATCATGCCTGATCCCAGACTAAAACATCATCCATAAGTACTCTTCCGATCCACTGCACTCTCTGCTCAGTCAGAATCTGTATATCCTTGTAGCTTCACATCTCCACTTGAGACATATCTCAATCCATATCCAACCGTACCACGAAGGTACCTCAACATATGCTTTGTTGCCATCCAATGTACCTGTCTAGGTTCAACCATGTGTTGACTCAAGGTATTCACTGCAAAGCATATGTCTGGCCTAGTGTTAACCAGGTACATGAAGGATCCAATCAACTATCTGTACATCGTGGGATCCACCAAATTTGAAGATTTGTCACTCAAGAGCTTCATATTTATCGTCATAGGTGTGGTCATGGACTTGCAGCCCATCATCCCGAATTTCTTCAAGATCTCAACAATATATTTTCCTTGGTTAAGGAAAATCTCATCTGATCTTTGCCATACCTCTAATCCCAAAAAGTAATGCATCAGACCTAGATCCTTCATCTCGAACTCTGAAGCAAAATCTCCCTCTTACACCCATCAATGAGCTTCTTGTCCCCTGTTAGAAATAGGTCATCTACATATAGAACCAAGATCAATGGGCATCTATCCTCAACCTTATAATAGAGGTTAGGATCTGCTTCACTCTTGGTAAATCCCAAGCTCATCAAATATCCATCTATCTGTTAATGTTTATGCCATTATTATAGTTCTTTGCATTTCAATAGATAAGAGCATAATAAGAACAAGATCACTAAGAAATACACATTCACAAGAGACACAACATTTATCCTGGGAAACCCTCTAGGGGAAGAAAACCCAGCAAAACTTCCTTATCATAAAAAACATATACAATGTTCAAGAGATAGCTCAGAGCCAATACGGAAATTCCTCTCCAAAGGATGTGCCACTCTTCTTCTCCTCTCCAAGCTTCTAATTGCGGCTTGCCTCATAAGAGAATGAGCAAGTGAGTTATTGTCCTTACAGAGTGGCGCTAACCTCTTATTTATATAAGACTGGCACATGTGAAGGTCACAATCTGGCAGGGCCAACCTCTCACTAAGGTGGAGTAAACCCACCTGAAATTAATTAAAGGTCTTCCATTTATAGCTTGGGCCGATTTCTTATTCTGCCTTTTGTAATTGTCAGATGACCAATCCGCGAAAGTTTGGTCATATACAATGCGGAGCATGATTAATCCTCAATGGGATTAATCAATAACAACAATAATAATAATGATATCATAATAATAACAATGAAGGGTATTCTTCATCACGACATCGAAGGCGAGAGGAAGTGCATCATGGAATTGGCATCGGAGGGCCCGATTATCGTCAATATCATCTTGAACCATTTGTCTAGCACATTTTACGAGTCGTAGAAGTTTTTCTTCATCGGCAACATCAACATTCTCAAAGGAATGCTGTCATCACATCTGCATTAAATGGCATCGGTAAAATGATACCTCATTGTTGAAACAAATGCATCCGCAGAGTACTATAGGTCAATGTCACCGGTGAGTTTAGGTAGCTGCGGTCTTCGGTCACGTACTGCTTTTCGTCTAACAAACTAGATTAGGAAGCATGACTCGTACTTGCTTTACGTTTAACAGCGGGGTCAGAAGCAAGGAACACATCAACATCTCGCTTTACGTCTAACAACGAGGTCAGAAGCGAGGAATCACAACTGTGCTTGCGATCCTAACAACTAGGTCAGAAGCATGACTCACAAATGCTTGCTTTACGTCTAACAACAACTAGATCAGAAGCAAGGAACACATCAACATCTCGCTTTACGTCTAACAACGAGGTCAGAAGCGAGGAATCATCGGCGTTATGCTTTACGTCTAACAACGAGGTCAGAAGCAGGGAACACACGACGTCATGCTTTACGTCTAACAACGAGGTCAGAAGCAAGGAACACACGACGTCATGCTTTACGTCTAACAATGAGGTCAGAAGCATGACTCATCTTGCTTTATGTCTAACAACTAGGTCAGAAGCAAGTTATCAACGACGTTATGCTTTACGTCTAACAACTAGGTCAGAAGCATAACTCATCTTGCTTTACGTCTAACAATGAGGTCAGAAGCAAGAATCACACAGCGTCATGCTTTACATCTAACAACGAGGTCAGAAGCATGACTCATCTTGCTTTATGTCTAACAGGGAGGTCAAAAGCAAGGAATACATCTACTCCCCCTTTTAGGGAAGGTCCTTTCAGACAATACCAAGCTTATCTCTAAAGTGTTCAAACTTTACATGAGATAGAGGCTTAGTCATCACATCAACAACCTGTTCATCTGTGCTAATTTACTAGAGCTTCAAGGCTCCTCTCTGTACCATGTCGCGGATGAAATGATAGCGGATCTCTATGTTCTTTGATCTTTTGAGGAACACATGATTCTCTGTCATTTTAATACAACTTTGATTGTCACATAGAATCGCGGTTGCTCTGATCTCCAAATCAAATAGGCCTCTCAACAAATTTTGAAGCCATATAGCTTCGCAGCTAGCAAAACATGTGGCAATGTACTCTGCTTCCGCTGTGCTGAAAGCAATACTGGATTGCTTCCTACTCTGCCACGAGATCATAGCTGATCCCAAACTGAAACAACATCCGGAAGTGCTTTTTCTGTCAGCAACGCTTCCTGCCCAATATGCATTAGTATATCCACTCAGTGTGAAGTCATGATCTCCATCATAGCTGAGACCATAATCCATTGTACCTTTAAGGTACCTCATCACATGTTTTGTAGCCACTAAATGAATACGTCTGGGCTCCACCAGAAACTGACTCAAGGTGTTCACTGCAAAACATATGTCTAGTCTGGTGTTCATCAGGTACATCATCGATCCAATAATCTGTCTGTACAGAGTGCCA
Organism: Picea sitchensis; assembly: GCA_010110895.2. NCBI lineage: Eukaryota > Viridiplantae > Streptophyta > Pinopsida > Pinales > Pinaceae > Picea > Picea sitchensis. The sequence continues at coordinate 93,164 of SNQJ01S0022262.1, forward strand.
TCTATCAAATCCGATGAAGTATCGACCAACAGCTTCTGCTTTGCTTCCATGGGTGTATTCATGGACTTGCATTCGAGCATGTCGAATTTCTTCAAGATTTCGACCGTGTACTTCCCCTGGTTAAGGAAGATTCTTTTCGGACTTTGCCATACCTCAAGACCTAATAAGTAATGAATTAAGCCAAGGTATTTCATTTCAAATTCAATGGCAAGTCTCTGTTTACATTCAGCGATGAGCTTTTCCTCTCCAGTTAAGAATAAGTCATCCACATACAGTAATAG
>SNQJ01S0022263.1:6991-21227 GCA_010110895.2 Picea sitchensis
ATTAGGGACATTACAATCCCCTTCCCCTTATTTATGCATTGTCCTCAGTGCATCGTGTACACATGTACATACAAAATTTCAAAAATATTCAAAAATATGAGGATACTCTGCTTGCATAGCATCCTCACACTCCTAGGTTGCATCCTCAAGATTGTACAAGGTCCATTGGATCTTTACCAACTATCAGACTCAATTTCAGAGCTGCTTTATTTTCCGATCCAACATGCAAACCGGTCACACTTGAAATCCTTATTTTGGCTCCACCTGAATCACATTCCAACCAATAACATGATTAGCATCATGTACGTATTTCTTAATAAATGACACATGGAAAAAATTATAAATACACAAGGATGCAGGAAATGAAAGCATATATGTGATAGGACCATCCTTTCAACAATTTCAAATGGCCCATAGTAGCGCATTCCTAACTTAGAACACTTTCCCAACTTTAGGGAACTGTGACCAACCTTAACTTTCAGAAAGACGCGATCACCCACTTTAAAATATCTGCAGGTTCTTCCTTTATCTACACAAATTTTCTATTTGTTTTGGGAAACCTTTTGATTCTGCCTTATCTTTACCATTTTCTCTTCCATTTCTTGGAGAAAATATAGCCCAACTATTGCACGGTCTGCTGGATTATCCCAACTCACTGGCATGTTGTACTTTCTACCATAAAGTGCTTCAAATGGGCTCATCTTTAAAGATGCATGATACCCATTTTTGTAAGAAAAATATATCAAATGAAAGTAGTATTCCCATTTTGATGGCTTATCCATCACATACATCCTTAGCATGTCTTCAATCACCTGATTTACCCTCTTGATTTGACCATCTGACTCACAGTGATATGTTGTGTCGAAATTCAGACTTGTTCCAAATCCTTTGAATATCCCTTTCCAAACGTTTGAGGTGAACTTGGAATCTCCATCAGATACAATCATCTTAGGAACACCATGGAACTTAGCAACTTCGCGCATGTTTATCTCAACAATGTCGTCTACCTTGCGCATTGAATTCACTTGAATAGAATGAGAAACTTTAGTAAGATTGTTCACCACCACCATAATAGAATCATGTTGCTTAGCAGTCCTACGAAACTTAGTTCTAAAATCCATCGTTATAATTTCCCACTTATACTTAGGAATGGGAAAAGGATGTAGAAAACTTCCTTTTTCACAACTCGACAAAATTATTTCTTCTTGACTGTGACAATTGTCTTTTGGCATCCTGGATGTCCAACATAAGGAACCTTATGCATATATGAAAAAATCAGGCTCTTCAACTCCTGATCGTTTGGCACATAGACCCTGCATCTATACATGAGGATCCCATCCTCTCTTAGATCATAAGCTTCAAACTTCTACTACGACATGCCTTGCTGTAAAGTCACACTTAGATTCATATAGCGCATATCTTCTTTGGAAACTTCCAAAATTTTGTCACACAAATATGTCTGGTACATGATAATGGCTATAGCATGCATCTCATGTATCCTCATGTTGAGTGCAAAAACCACATTGTTCTCTTTTCCTATGATATTCTTTATGTTGAAATCATACTCACTAAGGAACTCTAACCACCTGCTTTGTTTGACATTCAAATTAGGTTTTCCAAACAAATATTTCAGACCACAATGGTCTATTCTTAGCTCAAATATTTTACCTATGAGATAATGTCGCTGCATATTTAAATCATGAACTATGGATACCAATTCTAAATCATGAGTAGCATAAATCCTTTCATGCTCTTTCAAATTCCTTGATTCATAGTATACTACATGTCCATTCTGACTTAGAACTCCATAGATTCATTCCTTGCATGCATCGTTGCACACAACGAAGTCTACATCTGGATAAAAAATCCTCAAAATTGGCGCACATGTTAACAAACTCTTCATGTGCTGAAAAATACTTGCACAATCTAGGGTCCACTCAAATCACACATCTTTCTTCTACAGGTATGTGATTGGATGCACAATCTGTGAGAATCCTTTAATAAAACTTCTGTATTACCCTGTTAGTCCCATAAAGGATCTTACTTCTGTGACATTTCTTGGTGTCAACCATTCCTCAAGGGATTTTATCTTCGTTGTGTCCACAACTATTCCTTCCTCTAAAATGATATGACCCAAATAGTGAATCCGTCGCTGATAAAATGAACACTTGCTCAACTTTTCATAAATCTGATGCTCTCTCAAAACCTGCAAATACCATCCTCAAGTGTTGCTTTTTCTCTTCCTCAAACTTTGAGTAAATAAGAATGTCGTCGAAAAATACAATGAAAAACTTATCCAAGTAATCTCTGAAAAATCCATTCATCAAACACATAAAGACAACTAGTGCATTCGATAACCCAAATGGCACCACTGTAAAATCATAATGACCATACCTTATTATGAAGGAAGTCTTATTGATGTATTCCTCTTTTATTCTCACTTGGTGATATCTAGATATGAGATCTGTCTTGGAAAATATCCATGCTCCTCTAAACTGATCAAACAGGTCATCGATCCTTGTCAAAGGATACTTGTTATTCACTATTACCTTGTTCAACTTCCTGAAGTTGATACAAAGTCTCAGCTTAGCATCCTTCTTCTTTACGAAAAAAATTGGTGCACCCCAAGGTGACACACTTGTGTGTATATAAGCCTTCTTCAGAAGCTCTTCAATTTGCATCTGCAACTCCTTCAACTCTAGTGTACTCTTCCTATAAGGGGTTTTGGATACAGGTGATGCTCTCGATGTCAAATTTATGGAGAAATCAATATCTCTTTCTGGAGGCAATCCTGGTATCTCTTTAAAGACATCCTCAAACTCTTTCAGCATTGCGCAGTCTTCCACACTTGGCACTTTATCTTTAGGTTCCTCTTCCATGTGCACTGCGAATATTTGACATCCTTTCCTGTAGCTTTTCTTCAACTACAAGGCTGAAATTTCTCTGATAGTCACAACCCTTGGAATTCCTTGAACTGATATCAAATTTCCTTGCTCATCCAGGAAATTAAATGCCTTATTGTAACAATCCAGGACAACATGGTGCTCATCCAATCAATCCATACCAATGAGAAAATAGTACGAGCCCAAAGGTATAATATTCAAGTCATCTTTTGTGTGCAGTCCATTCATCTCCATTGGACATGTCTTAACCATATTATTAATTTTCCTTTTTTCTCTTGTAGCTAACTGCACCAACCGAGGTTTCCCAAGTTTTCTTCTTGACAGATGGAATCTTTCCACCATTTTAGGATCTAGATAATGATGACTAGCTCCCGAGTCTATTAAAATAACAATGGGTTGATCATTGATCTTACCTTCCACCTCGATCATGTGCAACTGAAACTTAGTATTCTTGTAATCTAGCATGGCATGAATCCTTCACAAATTTCTACCCATGTGCATAGTCCTCACTTTATCACCTCTTTGAGGGAAATCTCTGTGCATATGATTTCCGCCACAACCCCAAAATTCCATAGGTTGCTTCCATGACTTTTGTCGCACTATTTCTGACATTTTGGGTTCCTGAAGAGTCATTTGTCCTTGCACAGTATTTCTGAAGAACAATGGCTTAGCTCCCTTCTTCCTCCGTTCTACCTTACTTTTCATCTTATCTTCCCGAGCCTTTTGGAAAGTCGGCCTTCCCTTTGCTTCTCATAAATACACTAAGCGCACCTTATGGTTCCTTCCAACATCTTAGGTTCATCATATTGTATATTGTCACTGATAAATGTGGGAAATCCACTCAAGTACCTTTGAATTTTCACCTTTTCATCCTTGATAAAATACACATAATTCAACAAATCTAAAAATCTTCTTTCGTACTCATCTATTGTCATGCTCCCAAGCATGAGTTTGAATAAATCCTTCATTTTCCTATAATAGTACCGCTTAGTTAAGTATTTATTTTGGAAATACCTCTTGAAATATCTACAATTCACTTTATTCTCATCAATGTATTGCACTTGTACATACTGATCCCACCACATTGATACCTTTCCTTTTAACTGATAGGTATCAATTCTCCCTTCTCCCTGCATAGAATAGTTATGCAGCTGGAAGTACTTCCTCATACCCAGGAACCAAGTCTTCACATCTTCGTTCTTTTTTTTCTCACCATCAAAGGTAGGAGGCTTTATCTTATTCATCCCCCCCTGTAGCTTTTCCACCCCATTCCCTATCTTATGATTTTTGATAGGAGATGGACTTATTTCTTCTCTTCTTTTCTCATCAGGAGACTTGCGACTTCTTTATCCACTCAACTTTGTTTCCTTATCCATATTGTTTTCTATTATATCCAGACTTTGCATCAATTTGACATTGAAGTCATATTGTTGTGCCTTGGCTCTCATAAGCCTTTTTTTATTATCCTTATAGCTCTGTACATCTTTCTGCATTACTTTTATAGTTTCTACCAAGTTCATGCACTCTTCCTTGGATTTTGTACCATCAACACCCAAACCAACATACAGATCCCCGAATTCATCATCAAGACTGTAAATCCTCTATGCATATTTCATACTTTTAACCTTATGCACTAACTCTGTCCTACCCTAGCTGCTGATAATTTTTCAAAATGTGCATGCAATTAAGATTTGTTAGATGATTTGTCCCCAAGGTGTAGGAGAATCAGTGATGTAGTGTGCTGTTAAGGCACTCTGTGATGTTAAGTCAACGGTTCGAAACCTGAGGGGAAAAAAAATCAAGCCATGTTAAGGGTTGGTGTGGCTCAGGCCGGGTGAGATCCCCGAGTGATTTTGATGACTTAGATGCCCATGAGTCACATTTTCTCAAGCCACAGGCTAGTCCCACAGGTCATAGACAAACTAGAAAAAAAAAAAAAAAGATTTGTTAGATGATTCCATGCAACAACTACATGAAAACTTTGCACCATTTTGTCAGAATCCTTCCCTCATATTTCTTGGATGATTTTATCATTCCAAACTCTAATGTGCACACCTGCACATTAGTGTCTTTGTGTGCATCACCACTTTATACTGTGCACCAATTGTTTTCTGCATAAACTAAACTCTACACTGCGCGATACTAATTCTTAGTGCACACATCTATTCATGCAGGTATTTGGCCCATATCATTCCAATTTTGAACCAATATATTTGATACCACAATGTAACATCCCCCTACCATCCAAGTTGGTCCATGCTACTCGATACAACACTCCAATATTTCTCTGAAACCAGAATGTAACGCCCCCAACCATCCCAGGTTGAGTCACATCACACAATCTCAACTTCTGTAGCTCTAAGTCAACCAAACTGTAACGTACCCAACATACTACTGATTAATGTTACTATGAAGTTTCACTGCACAGATTCTACTCTTAACACAATCCATGTAGTAGCTCTTGAAGTAACACACTTATCCCAAGCTTGAGTCGTGCCCCACAACTTATAACAACATAAGCAACATTCTCCTTTTATCACAACCTTAAGCAACAGAAGTAACTCAACAAATGTGCACACCAACATAATGATCACATAGAATAACTATGTGCACACCCATCTAGGAGTCATGAGCCACTTCTAATTTCACCATGCGCGGGATATAACTCTATGTCTTCACACACAAATTCCATCCTCTTGATGCACACAATCTACAATCTTGCGCACCCGACCACTCAATCCTCTTATTGATGACTCATAACCAAAATCACCAGGTTAATTTAATAGGAAAGAATAACCACATTTTTCATATCCATGCAAAACTACAATTACATTCTATAAGCATCACACTTAAAGATGAAAGCATCATTAAACAAAATAACAACAAATACTTACATGTGACTACATACAAGAATTAACCCATATCAAGCATTTATAATTAAGAAAAAAGTAAACAAGACAAGCACATCATGGACATTACAAAGGGTTCCAGATAATGGACATTATAGGCACCAACCTGAAGGAAGATACGATTCCCTAAATTCTCCAGTTCCAACTAGAAGGAGGCCCCAACCCCCTTTCCTTTCCCCTTCCTTCCACCCTCAAATATGTATATAAAATAATAAACCTGTCATTTTCACTGTCACTGTAACTGTCTCTATCACTATGACTGTCTCTGTCACTATAATTGATACATTATCATCATCAAATTGGGTCCACATAGAGATTCTAGGTCCACATGGGTCCACATAGAGATCCTAGGTCCACATGGGTCCACATATAAAACCCAACAACCACATAAAAACCTATTCCAATCATGTGCCAAAATATCCAAAATATCCAAAATATGATCCTCACAAACTAGGTCCACATAGAGATCCTAGGTCCACATGGGTCCACATATAAAACCCAACAAACACTCACAGAAGCATCACAAAAACATCACAACCTCATATCAATGCATATGACAACATCACAACCTCACGACAACATCATAACCTTATAGCATACCTTGAGAATAAAAAATACCTTAAGAGAATCCCTTAGACTTATTTGCACACTAGAAAGACACCCCAACACCTTGAGTGCACATCAAACTTGATTTCTTCATTTGTTACACTAAAAATGTGAAATTCTATTCTATATTTATAGTAATTTTGTCCCTCGAAAACAATTGGTTGAGTCAACCTCAATTTTCTTGCTGGGTTGTCGGACGAAAAAACTCATATCTCCTCATTACTAGGGAGCTAGAGGGACTTTTGTATACCGTTGGAAAGGTATTGGAATAATATTTCTAACAATGTAACTTGTTCTTCTATTTGAGTTAGTTATGTAGGGTAAAAATCCCGTCAAATATAGGGTATCCAAATTGACCACAAATAATACTTTGAACAATATCCATCTTAACCACACCTCCGAGGCTTCTTGACCACACCTCTGAGGCTTCTCGTGGGCTTCTTGAAAGTGTATTCTCRTGAGGGTCATGATTAAAGATACACCACAAGGTGACCACTTTAGAGACTCCTTAAAGTAAACCCATAGGCCAATTCATGCTGATCACCAATGAATGAATTTGACATCAATGACAACACCATTCAACAACTTTTTCGACACAAAATACCAAATTAACACACATTCTCCCAACTTTAATTCCATGGTACTCTTCATTAACTCCTTCTTTAGATTGATGACATTTACAATAATGTTGGGATGTTGATGATTATTCCAACACCCCATCATAATTAAATCTGTGGACATGTGCTATCGTGTAAAGGGATCTTCATCACTGCTAGACCTTCATGGGAGGGGGGAGTGGGATAAACCCCCATTTAAACTATTCCAACCCTCCTTCGTAATTGAGGCTATACTTTCTTTCTCACTGACTAAGTTATTTTTCATACAATAAGTGATAAAACAATGATATAATAATGAATGTTGAATGTCCAATCACCATGTCTTGACAAATTCCATTACCATGAGCTTAAGTCTCATTATTTGAGGAGATTCCAAGTCCAAAATGAAAAATATTTTCTATTAATCCATGTAAAATAAAAATAACCCCCACACCTACCACCCCTAATGTAAATATTAATATTACTATATAATATAACCATTCATAAATATACATTACATATAATTCTAAATATTTCGAATAATTAAACACCATATTGTTTCAAAACTTCAATCCATTATTATATTACAATCTATTTTATTGACTTTTGTAATACCCTTGTTTCCCCCAACTTGTAATTAATCATTAATTATGATTCCCATGCTATGGCATGTGAACAATGTAAATGTATTATTGTTTAGATTTCCAATGACTGACTATGGGGGTGAATCCTTGAAGTACTGGCCATGATATCACTAGAGGAAAGAGTGAGGGAACAATAGAGAGGGTTCTTTATGTCAAAATGACCCAAATTCTCTTTGTTAAAATAATAAGCCTCATCCCGATCCCAAGGAAGAATAAGTTAATGAAAGATGGACTGGTGGTTGAACAATCAAATACCCCCATGAATGGAAGCATGGAGGGTCTATCTGAGGAGATAGAAGACTGCCAGCCTAAAGTACCACATGGTGCAGTTTTCCTGCAGGCCCAGACTGACCCGAGTTTTCTTTTGACAGAAGGAACAAGACATGTCCAGAACCATCCTGGGGAGAAAAAGACACACAAGAATACACACACAATAAATAAGAAGTAGACGCACCGGGAGGGAATGTGCAACCCAGGATATGAAGAAGAAAAGATGAAAAGTGCATGAGGCCCTCCAGCTAAAAAGAAGAACTGTAAGCTTGATAAGGCTTTCTAGTTACTAGAGAGAACAAGAGAAAGGATCTCTGATAATTTTCAGGAAACATGACCTAAGCAGAAGATCGCGAGATTGATGCTGAGGGAGAATCTTGTTAGAGTTACTTCACACACACCTATGATTTATTTTTCCTAAGTTTATTCCTTTTTTATTTGTCATAATTAGTCATTATCCAGTCTCCTATGTATTCTTTATATTATCATGGTCAAGCAGTTACAACACAGAGCTCTAATGACCCTTACTTTTCACAGGACAAAAGATCTACACAACTCGCTAGATCCTTCTTCCTTTCTCTTCAACATCAAACTATAAGAACCTGCACTTAGCTCTCCAATCTCATGCACAGAGCACTCTAAGATACATCCAATCACACAGATCCAATTACTAGCACTAAGCTTTAATTCATACATCACATAGATGTACTACATCACTATATCCTTCTTATCTTACTATCTACATTGCCTATTTATAGATTACAAAATGGGCCTAAACGTGGGTAAACCCACGAGCCGACATCCCTTTCCCGTTACATCAAACCAAAACCCTAAAATGACCCCAAAATAGGTCTTGCTTCCTTATTTTCTACTTCGCGTTGCGCTCCTTCCTTGCCAAGCTACCGCAGTCCCAAAAGTGGTCAAGTATGACCAAGTACTCTTCAAAACTTGGTCAAGGACCAACATGCCTCCAACACTCACCTATGACTCATCCTGAGTCACTCAGGTCTAACCAATTCTGCTTCAAACACCTCGAGCTTGGCTTGAGCGGCTTCGACCTGTTGTAGTGCGACAACCTCTTGTTCAGTAAATTCCTAGATTACTGTGTCATTGAGCAGTCCTTCCAGGTGCTATTTTGTAGTGATGACACCCTGTTCGATTTCAACTCCCTGGATTTCTAGTTCGACGAACAGTTGGTATCCTTCTCTTGGAGTGGTTGCAGTCATTGAGAGACGTCCATTACTTTACTTTGCAGTGTGTGTACTTGTTGTTGGGATGTGTGTTTCTCTGTGAACCTCTTCATTCTTTTGACTGGGGTCACGTACTTTATCTACGCTTGTATCACATCTGCATGCTACTTTGCTTCATGGAGTTGTGCCTCCAATGTCTATAATTCTAGATTCTATGCGAGGGTTTCATAGGTTTGGGCACTTCTGGTGCTTAGCTGCCTACATTCAGAAGCCAAATATTTTAATCGGTCAACTACACTTCGAGCAGTGGCCTCTCATAGATCTCCTATCTCTTGGGGTGTCTTAGGCATGATGCAGAGCTCCAGATCTGTGATGCACTGTTGAAGTTGTTGGATTATTTCTTCCAGTTGGGTGACTTGTTGTGGAAGATGATCTTCCATCTTCACTTCTATGATCGTCACAAAGCGCAGTTCCTTGTGAACTCTTTCTTGTGTTTCAAGTTTCTCTGCTAGCAACTGGTCCTTGCTCTACTATAATTGGGATTTTTCCTCCTCCCATTTTGTTTGTAAGTCAAGTTGCTCCTGTTTTTCCTTTCTCCGTTTCTCTTCATGTGCACTCTATGCTTGCGCCAAAGCCTGGGTGGATTTCGCTATGTATTCTTGAGCTCATCGAAGGCGAGCTTCAAATTTCTTGGCGATCTGGCGTAACTGTGTGGGCCCATTGCCTATTCCTGATATTTCCATTGTTAATGGTGCCATAGAAACTACTTGGCTAGATTGAAGTGCCTGTTGTGATTCTTTGAATTCGCCCGTGATCTGACAAAATAGCTCCTCTTGCTTTACTTCTTGATTTTCTGCGAGCTCTGATGAAACATCATTCAGTGCGACAATTAAGAAGTCAAAATCATCTGGGGTAAGTGTAGTCTTAAGCGTGGTCCGGGTGGCCTTAGTTTTCTTTCTGGATGAGGGCCTCAGTGGGGTAATCTTTCTTTTCTTGGAGGGATCTACCTTGTCCCTAGGCGGGGTAACCTCACCTTTGCTCTGTTCAACTTCTGTTCCCCCTAGTTCTTCATCATCACCTCCCTTCGTAGGTGAGAGTGAACCAGTCTTCATGGATGTGCTGTGGATATCTTGAACTTCTACATCCTTCTTAGGCTTGCATGGTCTTGGTGTATCCAGCATAGATTTAGGGCTCTCTACGTCGAACATCTCTGCAGGGTCTACTGCAACAAGGAGGTATGCCAACCATTCCTTGGTAATATCCTCCAGGTCATCTTTTGTCAGCTTGTAATATGACTGGAGTTGTTGTTTGTGCTCATCTGGGCGCGCTGTGATGTAGGTGAAGTGACGATCTGCACTGAATTTCATCAAAAGTCGAAACCCATGAAGAGTGTTGGGTGTAATGCATGGTGTATATTGAATGGAATTCCTCAACTGAGTGTAGTAAGCATGGAAGACGACATTGGACTGCCACTATTTGTTCATGTCACTAGAGTACCACAACGTACAAAATTTCATGACTAGGGGTTCGAAGGGTTCGATCTCCAGAAACATGGCTCCCTTGGGCAGTTCCCACGCGATGAAGGCGATGAGTATGAGAAACCAGCTAAAGTGGAACTCATACCCTTGGTCCTGTGCTTGTCTATAGTCAAGCTCTAGCTGATTTATAAGGTGTTTCGCCCAGTTCATTTGTAGTCACTCCGTGCACTTCCCTGCGAGGTCAACTACAAATTTGGTCACCTATGTAGGTCTGTTTTTTCGGACTAACTTGCCTGCGATCAACTGGAAACCAAAGTGTACTGCTATATTCTCAATGGAGGCTACCTTGTAACCTCGCGTTCCTTTCTCCAGATCACAGTGAGAGCACAATCTGCGGTCTTTCCAGGGTAAAAGTCCTACGGGTCAGGGCCCTGCATGCTTAGCCCAGTGATTCGATTGATCAGACTCGGATCCACGGTGATGCGCTGGTCCAACCATAGGTATCCTCCATGGTATAAGGAAAACAATAGTCAAACATATGCATTTACTTCCTGATGCCTCCTGAAATGTGGAATCTTCATTACGTTGAGGAGGGTTGGCTGCGCAAGGTTATGGGTCCATTGTTGCAGTACAATCTTGGGGTTCTTTCCTTTTGTAATAGTCAAATACTTGTGCGGGGATAGCATAATGTATACCTTGCGATATACAAGGTTAAAATCACTGAATTTTAGCGTGGTGAGCTTCTCTTGGTCATCATGAACTGCGCGCACCCCTTTCCGGAGGTACGCAGTGACTACAACATAGTCGAAGTCTCTGGGTACAGAGTCTCGATTCACCGGTCTGCTTAGTGGTGGGATATATTTAGGCAAGATGCTTGGGATCATATTCATAGTGGTGAAGTCGTTTCCTATCTTAGATCGTCTTTTCAAAGGCGATCAGGATGGTCCTGCTCTAGCAGTGGAGGGGGAAGCTGGAAGTACGCCCGAGGACGATGCTTGTACACCTGTAGAAATTCTGCGTTTTGACATGACTCTCTCAACCATTAAATCAATTAGAAATTCTTCAACAATTTTCTCAGCAGCGCTGAGCTCATTCGACATACAAACTTGGATTAGCTGGCTCAGGTGCAAAAGGAATTCAGAGACAATAGTGAATAGTAAGGCAATGATCTCAAGGTTAGTAAATCTTAGGGTTCGCGCTCAGATTCTTAGTTAGAAAAAAGTATTCTCGGTGCATGGTGTGACAGGTTAAGTAGGCAATCTCAGCAATGGTCTTCTTGCAATGGACATGGGGCCTTCAATAACTCCGTTCTATCCATTCTAGTGCTATCCAAGGGTCTAGTGGTAACCCATAACTGCTTTTTGATCCATTCAGAGCAGCGGTCGAATATGTATATTGGTTCCAACGGCTATATTTCTTTGTCATGGAGAAGTACTCTATTTTGTTTTTCTGATATCTCAGCGAAGCTCAAATTCTGCAATTCTTCTTGCTGCCAAGTTTCCTCTAGAACCTCTTGTAACCTTACGGTATTAGCCCTTTTCTTTCTTAACTTCCTAGCCTTCTTCCCAGTGAGTTTCATCTTAGTAATTCTTTTACCATTCTGATGTTTATCTTCTGTGGTCTTAGTTACTTCGTGTTGTGGAAAACCTTTCTTAGGGTTCCTTAATAATACTTATTCTGTATCAAAAATAGGTAACTCGGTCTTCTGCAGATCCTCAAGTGTTCTCTTAGCTTCGACATCAGAGGTACTAATATTCAATATCTGTGATCTCTTCTGTTCTTCAATCAAGTGCGTGATCCTTTTGGTCATAAAGTTTTTTAACTCTTGCTTCTTCTATTCCAAAACTTTCTCTTCTTCTCTTCATCTGGCTTGTTCTCTATCAATCCAGGGTTTTCCTATGAGCATGGTAAACAGGGCACTGTCTTCAAAAAATTTAATTATCTCAAAGTCTTCCTCTGTCGAAGTTCCATTGGCAGTCATAGGTATCTGGGTGAGCCTTCCACATAGGTTTACTATCTTTCCTCTGAAGAAACTTGTTCCTCCTAGGGAAGGGATCATGGCAGGATTTCCTAGAGCGTCCCAAGTTCTTTCTGGCATAATGTTCACTTGCGCTTCTTCATCAAGAGTACAGTCAATGTCAAAGTCACCTATTCTTTCTTCGATTTTCTCCTTTTATTTGAATATCTCTAATATCCTAACATGTCGGTGGTCATTCAAGGTATCTTTCATATGTAACAATATCTTTTCTGATTCTTTCTGGGTTTTTTCTTCAATATTGGTCTCTTGATCTCCCTCAGGGTTTTCTTGTTCCATATTCAACTTCTCAAGCCTAGCAATCATTCTAGGGCAATCTAATACTTCATGGTCCATAGCCTTACAATAGAGGCAACTAGGTCTTTTCCCATGGCATTCTTTAACAAGATGTCCCGATCATTTGCAACTATAACAGAGGGTTAATCCTCTTGTCTGTTTAGATGTTCCCCAACTCCTTCTATACTGCGCATCAGGATCATGGTGGCTAGCCTGCAATTTTTTTTTTCTAGGATCCTGCATCCACTTTTTATTCCAGACATTCTTTCGATTCATAGGTATAACATATCTATCACTATAATTATCAGATCTATTCATATCAAACTTTCTTTCATCTATTAATGCCCTAGTTTTGAAGCTAGGATAAAATCTATCAAACATACCTAGATCCATGCTTTAGAAAAAACAATTTCACTTATCTTACTTCTACAGAGCACAAAGCTTCCAGATCTAAGACTTTTAACCATTCTTACCTTTATCAAGGCATAGAGCGTACAGATCTTACCTTTTTCTTCACAGATCTGACTTCTTTTCTTCAGTTCTGACCTCTCTTTCTTCAGATTTGACCTCTTTTATTGGCACAAAGATTCACAGGTCAAACAAAAAATTGCCCACTTGGGCAACAGATCTATGCACAGAGCTTGTTTCACGCAAAGTTTCTTCTTCTTCAGTTCCCAACAATCACAGTTCCAGATCCCGGTAACAGAACCATTTGTTGGCATAGGGGCAAACCCAGTGTTCAATGCTCAAGAGTGCACCAACAAATCCCTAACTATTGGCCCTTTCGGAAACACTTGTGAAGCATATGAAGTCTCACCCGAGGTAGAGGAAGGGGTGGTTGCAGGACTTAGGTGTCTGCAACCTTAGCTGGGACACAGATATGTGATTATCTTTCTTACAATGCACTTAGCAACAGTTATTCCATAGCATACATTCATTAATATACTTTGCCGAAGGCACATAGAATCACAGTGAATACTTATACTAAGAATGATTCAGTACTTATCCACATAAATATAGGTTAGATACAATAGATCAAGCACTAAAAATCTCATATATCAGATCTAATGTTCATTCATTCATCAACAACACAGAGCATAACTAGATCTACTTAATCACATCAAGCACTTAGCCTAGAAAAGATAAATACATAAGAGAGAAGCACAAAACACTATACACACAGTTACCATGGTTCACCCCCACCCTGCAACTATGTCCACAAAGTCTTCTTTATATTATCACGGTCAAGCAGTTACAACATAGAGCTCTAATGACCCTTACTTTGCACAGGACAAAAGATCTGCGCAGCTCGCTAGATCCTTCTTCCTT
>SNQJ01S0022263.1:21277-34595 GCA_010110895.2 Picea sitchensis
AATTATTCTTGTTGCAAAGTGTCCTCTAGAACCTCTTGTAACCTTACAGTATTAGCCCTTTTCTTTCTTAACTTCCTAGCATTCTTCCCAGTGAGTTTCGTCTCAGTAATGATTTTACCATTCTGATGCTTATCTTCTATGGTCTTAGTTACTTTTCACTGTGGAAAATATTTCTTAGGGTTCCTTGATAATACTTCTTCTGTATCAAAAATAAGTAACTCGATCTTATGTGGATCCTCAAGTGTTCTCTTAGCTTCGACATCGTAGGTACTAATATTAAATATCTGCAATCTACTCTTCTATTCTTTAATCAAGTGCATGATCCTTTTGGTCATAAAGTCTTTTAACTCTTACTTCTTCTGTTCCAAAAATTTCTCTTCTTCTCTTCGTCTAGCATGTTCTCTATCAATCCAGGGTTTTCCTATGAGCATGGTAAACGGGGCTTTGTCTTCAAAAAATTTAATGATCGCAAAGTCTTCTTATGTTGAAGTTCCATTGATAGTCATAGGTATCTGGGAGAGCCTTCCACATAGGTTTACTAGCTTTCCTCTGAAGAAACTTGTTCCTCCTAGGGAAGGGATCATGGCAAGCTTCCCTATAGCTTCCCAAGTTCTTTCTAGCATAATGTTCACTTGCGCTTCTTCATCAAGAGTATAGTCAATGTCAAAGGCCCCTATTCTTGCTTCGATTTGCTCCTTTTCTTTGAAGATCTCTGATATCCTAACATGTCGGTGGTCATTCAAGGTATCTTTCATCTGTAGTAATATCTTTTCTGATTCTTTTTGGTTTTCTACTATAATCTTGGTCTCTTGATCTCCCTCAGGGTTTTCCTGTTCCATATTCAGCTTCTCAAGCCTGGCAATCATTCTAGGGCAATCCAATACTTCATGGTCCATAGCCTTACAACAGAGGCAACTGGGTCTTCTCCTAGGTCATTCTTTAGAAACATGTCCCAGTCATCTGCAACTATAACAGAGGGTTAATCTTCTCGTCCATTTAGATGTTCCCCAACTCCTTCTATACTATGCACCAGGATCATGGTGGCTAGCCTGCAAAAAATGTTTTCTAGGATCCTGCATCCACTTTTTAGTCCAGACATTCTTTCGATGCATAGGTATAACATATCTATCACTATATTTATCAGATCTATTCATATCAAACTTTCTTTCATCTATTAATGCCCTAGTTTTGAAGCTAGGACAAAAATATATAAAACATACCTAGATCCATGCTTTAGAAATAAAAACAATTTCACTTATCTTACTTCTACAGAGCACAAAGCTTCCATATCTAAGACCTTTAACTATTCTTACCTTTATCAAGGCATAGAGCTTACAGATCTTACCTTTTTCTTCACAGATATGACTTCTTTTCTTCAAATCTAACCTTTTTTCTTAGCACAAAGCTTCTCAGGTTAAACAGAACACTGCGTACTAGAGCAACAGATCTACACACAGAGCTTATTTCACGCAAAGCTTCTTCTTCTTCTTTAGTTCCCAGCAATCACAGTTTCAGGTCCCGACAAGGAATCATTTGTTGGCACAGGGGCAGACCCAGGGTTCAATGCTCAAGAGCGCACCAACAAAGCCCTAACTATGGGCCCTTTCGACAACACCTGTGAAGCAGATGAAGTCTCACCTGAGGTAGAGGTAGGGGTGGTTGCAAGACTCAGGTGTCTACAACCTTAGCTGGGACACAGATTTGTGATTATCCTTCTTACAATGCACTTAGCAACAGTTATTCCTTAGCATACATTCATTAATATACTTTGCAGAAGGCATGGAGAATCACAATGAATACTTATACTAAGAATGATTTGGTACTTATTCACATAAATATAGGTTAGATTGAACAGATCAAGCACCAAGCATATCATATATCAGATCTAATGTTAATTCATTCATCAACAACACAAAGCATAACTAGATCTACTTAATCACATCAAGCACTTAGCCAAGAAAGAGATAAATACATAAGAGCGAAGCACAAATCACTATACACACAGTTACCGTGGTTCACCCCCACCCTGGGGCTATGTCCACAAAGCCTTCTTTATATTATCATGGTTAAGTAGTTACAACATAGAGCTCTAATGAACCTTACTTTGCACAGGATAGAAGATCTGCGCAGCTCGCTAGATCCTTATTCCTTGCTCTTCATACTATAACAACCTGCACTTATCTCTCCTATCTCATGCACCGAGCACTCTAAGATACATTCGGTCACACAGATCCAATTACTAGCACTAAGCTTTCATTCATACATCACATAGATGTACTACATTACTATATCCTCCTATCTTATTATCTACATTGCCTATTTATAGATTACAAAATGGGCCTAAACATGGGTAAACCCATGGGCCAATATCCCTTTCCCATTACATCAACCCAAAACCCTAAAATGGACCCCAAAATAGGTCTTGCATCCTTATTTTCTGCTTCGCATTGCGCTCCTTCCTTGGAAAGTTGTTGCAGTCCCAAAAGTGGTCAAGTATTACCAGGTACTCTTAAACTTGGTTAAGGGCCAACAGGCCCCCAATACTCACCTGTGACTCGTCCCGAGTCACTGAGGTCTGACCAATTCTACTTCAAATGCATCGAACTTGGCTCGATCAGCTTCGACCTGCTACAATGCGACAACCTCTTGTTCAGTAAATTCCTAGATGACTATGTCATTGAGCAGTCCTTCCAGGCATTGTTCTGCAGTGATGACACCCTGTTCGAGTTCAGCTCCCTGGCTTTCAAGTTTAGAGAACAATTGGCATTCCTTCTCTTGGAGTGGTTGCAGTCATTGAGAGACATCCATTACTTTACTTTGCAGCGTGTGTACTCGTTGTTGGGTTTTGCATTGCTCTACAAACCTCTTCATTCTTTCGACTAGGGTCACAGACTTCAGCTGCACTTCTAGCACATATTCATATTGCTTTTCTTTGTGGAGTTGTGCCTCCAATTTCTACAATTCTAGATTCTCTGTGAGGGTTTCATAGGTCCAGGCACTTCTGGTGCTTAGTTGCCTACATTCCAAAGCCAAAGTTTTTAATCGTTCGACTGCGCTTCGAGCAATGGACTCTCTTAGATCTCTTATCTCTTGGGGTGTCTCAGGCACGGTGTGGAGCTCCAAATCCATGATACATTGTTGAAGTTTTTGGATTACTACTTCTAGTTGGGTCACCTGCTGTGGAAGATGATCCTCCATCTTCACTTCTATGGTCATCACAGAGCGCAGTTCCTTGTGAACTATTTCTTGTGTTTCAAGTTTCTCTACTAGCAACTGGTCCTTGCTCTGCTGTAGCTGGGATTTTTCCTCCTCCCATTTGGCTTGTAAGTCAAGTTGCTCATGTTCTTCCTTTCTCTGTTTCTCTTCATGTGCGCTCTGTGCTTGCACAAAAGCCTAGGTTTCTTTCGCTATGTCTTATTGAGCTCATCGAAGGTGAGATTTGAATTTCTCGATGATCTGGCGTAACTGTGTGGGCTCATCACCTATTCCTAATATTTCCATTGTTAACAGTGCCATAGAAACTACTTGGCTAGACTGAAGTTCCTGCTGCGCTTCTTTGAATTTTCCCGTGATCCGGTGGAATAGTTCCTCTGCTTTGCTTCTTTCTTTTCCACGAGCTCTAATGAAACATCATTTAGCGTGGCAATTAAGAAGTCAAAATCATCCAGGGTAAGCATAGTCTTAACTGTGGTCCGGGTGGCCTTAGTTTTCTTTATGGATGAGGGCCTTGGTGGGCTAATCTTATTTTTCTTGGAGGGATCTACCTCATCCCTAAGCGGGGTAACCTCGCCTTTGCTCTGTTCAACTTTTGTGCCCCTAGTTCTTCATCATCACCTCCCTTCATAGGTGAGAGTGAAGCAGTCTTCATGGATGTGTTGTGGATATCTTGAACTTCCACCTCCTTCTTAGTCTTGCGTGGTCCTGGTGTATCCAACATAGCTTCAGGTATATCTATGTTGGACATCTTTGTGGGATCTGCTACAACAAGGAGGTCTGCCAACCATTCCTTGGTAATCTCCTCCAAGTCATCTTCTGTCAGCTTGTAATATGACTAGAGTTGTTGTTTGTGCTCGTCTCTTCACATTGTGATGTAGGTGAAGTGACGATCTGCGTTGAATTTCATCAAAGGTCAAAACCTATGAAGAGTATTGGGTGTAATGAGTGGTGTAGACTGAATGGGATTCCTCAAATGAGTGTAGTACACATGGAAGATGAGTGGTAACCCATAACTTCTTTTCAATCCATTCAGAGCGGTGGTTGAACAGGTATATTGGTTCCAACAGCTATATTGCTTCATCATGGTGAAGTATTCTATGGTGTTGTTTTGATATCTCGGTGAAGCTCCAATTCTACAATTCTTCTTGCTACGATGTGTCCTCTAGAACCTCTTGTAACCTTACAGTATTAGCCCTTATTAATATTGACCTTTATTACACCCAAATATATTGTTCTACCTATGTGCGGGTTAGGACCCTAACACTCTTTAGTGGATTTACAATAAGTAACTTTGGTGAATAACATATCACTGAGACCATTTAAAACTACATTTGTGTCTTTGGAATTATTCTCACCGAGTTTCACTACTTTGTCATTTGTTGGTGGAACTGTTGGTGTTGTGTATCCATCTACAATTGATTGCAAAACTTGAAATCCATGTGTATGTATATATGTCTTCATCCTTATTCTCCAAAAAGAATACTTTTGTGCATCAAACTATGGTATTCCATTTTTATACAAGTTGGTACTCTCCATGATCTACCTTTCATTGGTTAAACTGATTTCTGAAGGAACCTGCTCTGATACCGATTGTTGGATTACTGGGAGGGGGGGTGAATTAGTAATAGAACAATTAATCCTTTTTATCCAAATAATCCAAGTGTTATATCAGTGTAGAATTATTATCCAATAATGAGAACTAAGAAATGAACAATTACACACATACATAGTACACCATTGTTTTACGTGGAAACCCAAATTGGGAGAAAACCATGGAATGATTTTTCTTATATGTCTTGAAGAATCAAATTCATTGGAAGCACCAACTTCCTTTGTTTTCCTACTGCAACTGGAAGGAGTCTCCAACCCCCTAGTTTCTCAAGCTACAACCTGAGGGAAGCTCCAACTCCCCAATTATCTGGCTACAACCAAAAGGAGGATACAACCCCCTATGTTCTCCATCTACAACCGAAAGGTGGCTACAACCACCTATCCTTTCCCCGTCCAACCACCCTGAAGTAGAAGTAGAATGATGGAACCACTNGGGATAGTGCAAATGAGATAGACCCATGTGGGTTCCACGTGGCCTTTAACCAATGAAGCTCGAAGAACTTCAGAAGGGCATAAATTCTAATCCATAGCTCGGATTTGAGCATGGCGATAGTGGTTGGAAATCTCTTGATGAGCAGAAGGCGATGGAGATCTCAAGAAGAGGATTCAAGATGATGGAGGAAAGCAAAATTTTGATTCCTCACCCCTAAAAAGGTATTTAAGGGGTTGGGTGTGTTACAAATTGGTATCAAAGCATGGAAACAACACTTGGCCTGCTTGGGCTCACGAAAGAGTTAAGTGAATTTTATTTCTTATAAAAAATTAAGGGAGAGGAAATACTATTGTAACCTATCTAGAAGAGCATGCTTCAAACACAGGCCTAGATGGGCCAAAGAACAATGATAAGACTAGTTTACCAAGGCTAAAATGAGCCTGCTGAGAGTATCACTGTCGTACTGAAATTATCTGCATAAGCTCATTGAGGAGAAGGATGTAGATTAAAAATTCAGTTGGGATTTTACACAACGAGATTGAATCATGTTAGTCTATGGCAGAGAAATCCTATCATTTCTTTTTGGAAATGATAGCCAATCCTACAAGAGTGGGATTATGCTGATAGGCACTAATAACAAGACTTGGATGTGAATGGATTGAAAGGATC
This sequence comes from Picea sitchensis, assembly GCA_010110895.2. Classification (NCBI taxonomy): domain Eukaryota; kingdom Viridiplantae; phylum Streptophyta; class Pinopsida; order Pinales; family Pinaceae; genus Picea; species Picea sitchensis. Next base: position 27,207 of record SNQJ01S0022263.1, read on the forward strand.
CATAGCAGTAATACTTACTACTTAAAGGAAGGATTAAATCTTGTACATGTGTATGATCCCTCATGATTAGAGGATTGATGGAGATGGTAAGGTCAATTTACTTGACCTATAATGAATGAAAATTGTTTTTGGAATAACCCAGTAAGCAAGTAAAAAGGAACCCTATAGATGGAGAACAACCTTCATGAAGGTAGAAGTGAAGTGACAAGAGAAATTTCAAAATCTCATGGTGTGCATCCATATTAACTTAAGGGTGTATCTATGCAAGAGGAATGAGTCTGGTGACCATTCTTTGAAAAGGGAGAGTAGGTGCAAATCTAGGGTTTCAAAGGGAACTCAGAAACAAATTTTGTTTCTGAGTACAAGAATTGTTGGGAAGTGTTTTTCTAATCAAGCCGACACACATAGCTATAGAAATATGGAGTGATTGAGTGAGAAATCAAAGCAACCTCCCTTTCTTGGTGGATAGAAAAATAATTTGCTAGAATTCCTATGGGAGAAGGAGAGTGACCTCTGTCCCTGGATGTTGTTGAACAAAAGAAAGAGTTCTAGGTGTAATGGTTAAGGCTGATCTACATTTGCAACCTATCTTCTGTTTTTAATGAGAGTAGATAGAAACAACTAGAACCTCTACAAAAATTAAAAAGAAAGAGATGAACCCTCTACCCAAGACTGATTATGATCTAAAGATACTCTAGAGTTATGTATAGAAATACTTAGTAAGTAACATACTTCGAAATTGTATTTGGGATTTAAGGAAATAGTCCAAATCTTATTAGAGATTAAAATTTATTTTAGATGAGGCAAAATGGTTAATCAAATGTTGATCCTGAATGTGGTAAAGGAAGTGTTGGGGCAATTCTAGATTCCCAATGGATCATATTGAAATCCAGTGGTGGATGGTATCCATATAGATATGGTTTGGTATACTTAAATTGTAGTGAGGGGAATCTAGAAAAGGATTTCCATGATCGAAAGGTCTGTTGATCAAGACCAGTTGGAAGCTAGATTGGTTGTTTTTTTTACCTTGAGAATGGTTATAATTGCCCAGACTGTATTTATGATTTGGGAAATGATTTTATGGAAGTTGAGGCAAGAGTTTTTTCTTTCTAGCTGTTATCGTATATAAAGGTAAACATAGTTATGACTATGTCTGTTAAACTTCCAGGTGGCTATCATGTGAATGACTACAAGTTCACAACCGAGAGGGAAGCTCAATGTTGAGTATCTCTATGGGACTTTTCTTGAGAATGGAAGTAAGATCGTTGGGAGAAGGATCTGGAAGTTTGATATGTCCATGAAGGACATGGAAAGGGTGCAAGCAATGAGCTTGCATGATGAATGTTTAGCTATGTCTATATATGCTTGAGTGCATGAATTTGATGCATTGTGAGTTTGCTTGATATGAAGATTGATATTAAGGCCAAATGGATATGAATGAATGATATTAAATTTGCAAGTGATGCACATATATGATGAAAGCGTAAATCATCAAGGATGCTCTGTTGTCATGATAAAAGGAAACATGATTATGCCTTCGAGGATCGCCTGAGAAAAATTGTGAACAATCATGAGTTAAATGATTTTAATGAAAATATGTATGTGAGTAGCAAAATATGCGTATGGTAGATACACATAAGCTTATGATTATGCATGTGCTTAAGTGCATCATAGATGTAAGTCAACAAAGAAAGGAATATGTGTGGATAAATAATATGGAGGCATAAAAAAGATGCATGTTTATATTTCTTATGGAATATTCGATAAACAACTGAAGCTAAATCAAGGTTGAGGATGTCACAGATAATGAAGGATATACAATAAGGAAGTTGCATGCTGAAGGAGTTCCCTATGGAGGAACTGTGTGAAGACTCTGTTAAGAGATCAGAGTCACAACCTTAATGACTGTTGAGAATTGAGCAGTGGGATACAAGCATATATATATATATATATATATATATATATATATATATCTTGGAATACATTTTAAAACATCATGCATGAATGGAAGACTAACAAATGAATGTTGACCATTCTGATAACTAAATGGTAATGTGTAGAATTCACAGGTTCATGATTCATTATGAACAACAAGTTTGATATTAAATCTTGCTCATGTATACAAAAGGTTAGGGTGAGCCTAACCAAGGATGCTCAAGGAAAAGAGAAAGAAGATCTCAATAGGGAGTAAATTGCAAAAGAAAAGAAGGGAAAAAGGGGGAATAATTTTCTTTCTTTAAAAAACTTTGAATTGCTTACTGAGTTGTAGGTCTTAAAAGAGCAGCTATGGGAGAAAGTACAATTGGAAAAAAGGAGAATGGATAAATAGGCATATTTAAATGAAGGTGCTTGGTTAAGCCATGATAAATAAAGGCAGTGAGGCCTTGGAAAATAACTCATTTGGACTGAAAGTCTAGGGTTGTGTATAAGAAGTTGGACGAGGGAAGAGTTCCTTGAGCCCTTCCTTGTTGGTTGTTGTATTTCTATGGTACGAGAGATTGATTTACTAATAAAAGTAAATGTTTTGACATCGTAGTGATGATGATTGTATGATTGTAGAAACAATTGAGAATTGTTTGTGTTTCACTGATGGAAACATTAAAGATAATGTGATGAAGTGCATAAAGATATGCTAGGACATATCTAAAAAAAATGTTTGATTGATTTGAAGGCTATGATACAAGCATTTTTATCTACATGATGACTAATATATTTGTGGTGTATGTCATGTGTAGAAAGAAATTATAGTTGTTGAGAAAGACAGTTTCTAATGATGGACAACCTCGAGCAGAAGAAGTCTGTGCCGGTCAAGGATGAGTTATAATCCTTGCAAGAAAATTCATGAGTAAGGAGTACCATGGGTACAATGACCCATCTAGGGAGATTGGGGATAAAGGTTCTTTTAGTTAACACGTTGCATGGGATGCATTGAGGAAATGCATGTTTGCATAAAAGGAAAGATAACAGATTGCCCATTAAGGAAGGAGGACCTTCCAATACTCTACTTGAATTGTAGAGGTGTTAAAGAAAAGGAAAATTTGGGTGGCCATGAGTGTGGGCACCCTGGTTACTACTGAAGGAAGAATGCTTGGGTGCATTCAAGGTAAAATTTTAGTTTCATATGTACTAATTTGGGATTGTGATCATCCTATAGTAGGAAGCACAATCATGTTGCAATAATGAGAGAGAATGATTAAACCTTATGGTGAAGAGGTCGGCTGAGCTCCAACACACCCTGACAAGGTGCTTGCCATGAATGGGAAAAAATTAAAACCAATGTAAAGGTACATTGGGTATGGATGTGTCCATGGATATTGACACACAGATTAAAGTCATTTGATATTTGAATTGGATTTGGAAAACTTTGGTATGCTAAAAGGATGTGTACATAAATAATGAAATATCATTTTTCCTTGTACCCTTGAATAGATGAAAATGATTTGAATTGTTAGTATGCATAGTGATTAAAAATATGATGTGCAAGAAAACTAACAATTTGTTTGGCTGATGAATGTTGAAATTGCAGGAAGAAAAGGGTCTTGGATATGGAAGTGTTGTAATCCCATAAGGAAGACCAAATGCCTGTTGAGATAGACTACTATGGGAAGAAAAGGCCCATACTTGTGAATTTGGTTGCTACGTGAAATAGATCTGAGGATAAATATGGAATTTATAAATCTGTGGGTGACAAATTTGCAAGAAAATTTTGAATTTGAAATTAAAGATAATATCTCTTAATTTATGTATATCGGTGATATAGGCGAGACAAAAAAGATTTGTCTTAGGAGGATAGGTGAAGGCTGTCAATCTAGAAATCATGAAAAAGACTACTGTTGAGACAAGAGAACCCTGTGGTAAGCCATGATCTCCCTAGAATATGTTGTGTTGTGGAAACAAAAGCCGGAGGGACACCTCGATAGAGCGAGTTTGAGGGACGCCTCAACTGTAAGGCTCAATGAAGTATTTAGAACTCTTCCTGTGAGAGAAAGCCTTGGAAAGGAAAGATGGATCGCCTAAGGGACTGTATAACAAAGAAGGGTATGCCTGATCCCAAGCTTGGAGGGCGAGTGACCACAAGGAAGATGAGACTTTGATAATTCTTATAAAATATCGATTGGGATCATGCACACAATGGGTATGTCTAGAAAAACAATGAGCCAAGATAACAAGACAACCATGTGGATAGAAATCCATGAACTGCACATATAAGTATTGTTCTACATTATGAAATTTTTCCTCTTGAATTTTGAACAATGGTAAATTTTTTTTGCATGAAATTGTGATTAATATGCCTGTTGACGAAGATTATTGAAGGCAGGTGACGAAGGCCAATAGTATGGAAAGGACCTGACCAAGAAAGAGGATCAATATTTCTGAAGCAACTGAATAACAAAGGCATGATAGGTGTTACTGAGAAAGAACATTGATGATGATGTTCCTTTTTAAGGGGGAGGGGATTGTAATACCCCTGTTTTCCCCAGCTTGTAATTAATCACTAATTATGATTACCATGCTATGGCATCTGAACAATGTAAATGTGTTATTGTTTAGATTGCCAATGACTGACTATGGGGGTGAATCCTTGAAGTACTAGCCATGATATCACTAGAGGAAAGAGTGAGGGAACAATAGAGAGGGTTCATTATGTCAAAATGACCCAAATTATATTTGTTAAAATAATAAACCTCATCCTGATCCCAAGGAAGAATTAGTTAATGAAATAGGGACTGGTGGTTGAACATTCAACTACCCCCATGAATGGAAGCATGGAGGGTATGTCTGAGGAGATAGAATATTGCTTGCCCAAAGTACCATAGGGTTCAGGTTTCTTGCAGGCCTAGATTGGCTCGAGTTTTCTTTTGACAGAAGGAACATGACATGTCCATAAAATTCCTTAGGAGAAAAAGGTGTGCAAGGATACACACACAACAAAGAAGAAGGAGACACATAGGGAGGGAATATTCGACCCAAGATATGCAAAATAAAAGAGGTAGAGTGCATGAGGCCCTCCAACTGAGAAGAAGAACTGGAAGCTTGATAAGTTGTTCTAGTTATTGGGGAGAACAAGAGAAATGATCTCTGAGAATTTGCAGAAAACATGACCTGAGTAGAAGATCACGAGCTTGATGCTGAGGGAGCATATGATAAACCTCACAAAGGTGGTGACAGAGAGAGAGAGAGAGTCTCTGAGGAATTGCAAGAGTTGTTGTGATAGAGAGAGAGAGAGAGTCTCTAAGAAACTAGTGATATCATGGGTTGGCATGGGGGTGGCCAAAGTGCTAAGAATGAATTCATATGAGCCTATGGTTGGGTGGAAAGGTGAACACCSACAATCATTTGGTCGACGATCGAATGTAATAGATAAGTATTTTGTTTTCCTAGAGCACTTGGATTGAAATGCATGATTTGAATGTCTGTAATTGTGATTAATTCTKCTTCGCGTGAAATTAATGAKTATAATTCCTAATTGCTCTTCCGTAAGCCATTTCATTTGTATGGGTGGAAGATGACAAGTTTGGCCTCCGATATGGTTCGAAAATACCCATCCATTTTTTATAAATTAAGTTCTATGAATTGGAGGGCGTTCCCTTCAAACTAGTTGTCCAAGTGACCACGGGCTCATGCCCATGACTGTAATCCAAATCTTGGCTAAGAGTTAAAGGGTGAAACCTATGGATCTTGACAAAGTTCCATAGGACCAGGTCCATGGAACCCTTTTCTACCTAAAAAAAGGAGCTAAGTGGTTAGGGACTCCGGGGCGAATGAACACTGCACATCCAAATGTGCCGAAGGCAACCTGTAGGACCAATAACTGGATGGATGACCGACGAATGGAAGTTAGTTACCTAAAATTTTGGGATTTGTCCCCTTGCTAAAACCCAATTATCTTATCAGTCCTGAAGTAACACGAGCCGTAAATATGAGGGTATTTAGGATCTTCCCTTATAATTGGATCTACACCGTGGTCAGTCTAACGTTGACTGTTTCGGGACAATAAAGGTGTTATAATGCCAAAATATTTGAATGATGGAGCTGCAAAGTATTGTGGGTCCCCGATCTTCAGATCCTTCAGGATCCCTTTCAACCATCTAATCGTGGGGATGTGCATATAACGATGAGAGAACATGGGGGTCCACGTATCGAGTGATGGTGATTCCATGTGTGGTGGATTTTTTGTAGAGCAAAGAGATGTCGAAGACTTGAGGCATGTGCCACATATATTGCCAACGGGTTTTAGGTTGACACATGTCCCTCTAAGAGTGGCCTAATACTGAGACCAAGGGACCCTTGAGCTAGAGTTGTGATCTATTGATATAGGGACTCCATTGAGAACCCCTCCCAACCGTCTGATCCACCAGTGGAAGGATTCACGTGTAGCACGTTGACGAAGTCCTACTTCGGGAGAAAAGGAGTATTAAGCGGGTAGAACTCCCGAATGTCAAACACGCGAAGTAACATAGGTCGTTGATCTGAGGGCAATCAAGATCTTCCCTAACCATTGGATCTATGCCATGGTCAGTCCGACGTTGACCACTTCGGGTGAAAAGGAGTGTTAGGTCAAAGGAACCACTGAACGTTGAACTCATGAAGTGACATAGACCGTAGATCGAGGGACGCTTGGGGATCTCCCATGACTGTTAGATCTAGACTGTGGTTTGCCCAACGCTGACCACTCCAGGAGAAAAGAGGAATTTATACAGTGGATCCTTCGAGCGTCGAAGTTACGAAGTAATAGAGGCTGTAGATATCTAGATCTACATGGACTCACCTCGACCATGCGATCCAAGGGGCGTTGGAAGGTTGTTAGTCTAGAGTGACGTGGCATGTTGATGTCACCTAGGGTGACGTGGATTCATGTTTGACAAGACATGTGTCACCTTGATTCGTGTGTTTCACATGCCTTATATGCCAATTGGAATGTGACATGTGTCACCCATATATAGGGCCATGCGTCATATCTATTCTCTGCCATGTGTCATTCCTTGGTGTGTGGTTGTTTGACCTGATGGCTAATGGTACCTCAAAGTTCGGGAGTTTGGAACTTTGGAGACTGAGGATGTGAGAACATATGCTCCCAAAAAGGGATGAGGGCCGGAGCTACGTGGCAGGACCTCGGGAGTTCGAAACTTCAAGGCTCCGGAAGATATGTGCATAGGAAAAAAAGGGGCATTAACCGTTGAATGTCGAATTCCCGAAGATCTGTGCGATTAAATGAGAACAAAGATCCGATGGTGGAATTAATGGTGGATGGGTTTCCACCATAGAGGTAGGAGCACTAGGGAGCTCTATAACTTTGAGGAACCTTGGGATAGTGTGAATGAGATGGACCCACATGGGTGCCATGTGGCCTTTGACCAATGAAGCTCGAAGAACTTCAGAAGGGAATAA
>SNQJ01S0022263.1:37375-68030 GCA_010110895.2 Picea sitchensis
GTGGAAAGGAGGGACGTCCAGGGGGAGAGGGGGGAGGTGGCGCATAACCGAGGAAATTTCCCAAGAGATCAAACCACTCGACCCTATAGCCATAGGGGTTCGAGAGGGGGGAAATGCCAGTGACTGGATCAATGGGTGGTTTAGAAGGAGAGGGGATGATTAAATGGGTGAGAGGAGGGGGAAAACCTTCTTCGGGCGAGTGAATGTCCATGGGGGCCAACAGAGGGGGAGAAGCCAAATTACAGTGGGGGGAAACAGCTTGAGGAGGGCTCAAGGTTTCGCACGATTGAACAAAGGGGGGCGGTTTCCTTCCCCGGGCTTGGTACCAGGATGCTCCACACCTTGGTATGCCCCTGGGTCGTGGCATGAAGGAATGGAGGGTTCGCACTAGAAATCTCCAGAACGGAGAGTACGCACCAGAAATCTCCAAAACACGAATGGAGGAAGCGCACGAGAGTAGGAGAGCAGAGCAGAGAAATGAGAGAAATGAGCAAACGAAAGAGACAAGGGGGTCGATAACATGGTCGGTTAGAGATGAGGTGGCCGAGAGGTCTCGCTGCACTGCGGCATGAAGACTTGCAAGTTCTGATTCCTGTGAGCTTCATGGTTCGAGTGTGGGAGGAAAGGTGACGATGTATCTTTTGAATGTCAGTGAGGTTGTGAGGGTGGACATGATGTTGGACTGACACCTGTTGCCGTGTGGCCTGGCCATGTGGCCTTAAATGGATTTGCGTCCATCATATCATGGTGGCACCCTATCCAGGGAATAATGTGAAGATATTAAATGACATTCATTCAAGACTTTTTTTTTCCAATAAGAAATTCGCCCAAAATTACATTAATAATTTTAATTACATCTTCCAGATGACTTGATCGGAGACTAATCACACCAAAGTGACCTCCAGTAAATAACTTAAAACAAACAAAGATCTGAAAAAAAATTGTCTTTTTAAAGCACCAAACCAATACCATGAACTGTTGTGACTACATACTAACATAAATCCTAAGTTCCCTTTTCACCACAAGATAATAGGATCCATAGAGGAAGCATAAATCCGGAAGGACTCAGGAAACAAGAAGTAGAAGGAAGTGAATTAGAAGAAGACAACATGGTGGAGCTGCCCAACAGTGGATCCATCCCAAGTAAAGTATGTTAGTCTCCCTTTTGTCTCCGAAAGGGAAAGATTTGACATATGATTTGATTTCTCATTTGACTCCCTGAAAATGTGTTGAAAACTAGTGCCCTTGAAAGTGCCAAGGAGGTCTCTAATCCTCTGTTTCCAACCTTCAATATTTATAGCATTCAATTCCCTTTAAGGTTAATCGAGTCAATGATTACTTTGGAGTCTCCTAGGACTTGAATATATCAAGTATTCAAAAGTCTTGCCATAATAAGGAAAGCCCAAGCACCTATCAATTCATCTTTTGTATTTGTTCCAGCTCCGCCATTGAAATACCATTTGTAAACCTGGGAGTTACCAAGATTTAAGACTTATTATATTATGAAAGCTATATGTTTTAAAAATAAACATGAAGTAGATATACCATTAAAATAATTTAACTAATATTTGTTTTTTATAGAGTTATTTTTTCTTCTATAATGTGATCATAGCTACCATATCTCAAAGCTAGTGAAACAAATGAAAAATGGTAAGTGTAATTTTGTAATTCTATTCAGTGAACTTAAAAAGAAAAGAATTATGCAATTATATTTTTTGAAAAAATTACTTGAATTAGAAATAAACAAAAACTTATTCCAATGTTTATACATTGGTTTCAATATGTAGCATAAGTTTTATTCTATGTGGCATTGATTTCAATAAATTACCTTCCTTGTAGTGATTTTGCATTGGTTTCAGTGCTTTATTTCAATGTTCAGTGCATTTGTTTTAGTGTTTATTGAATTCATTTCAATATCTTCCATGTATGATGCGATTTTTTTGATATAGGGTTGAGTATTTCATGCATGATGTCATTTCTTTAAGATAGGTTTTCAATGATGTACAACAATTCAAATTAACATGTACTTTCATAATAATCAATGTTTGTTTATTGATTCTAGTGTTTTTTTTATTTATTTCAATATGTACATTTTAGTGTTTATGGATGATGTCATGTTTTTTGGTAGGGTTTCAATAATGTACAATAATTGAAATTAACATGTACTCCCATAATAATCAATGTTTATGTATTGGATTAATATGCTCCTTACATTTTAATGTTTAGTGGATGATGTCATTTCTTTGGTAGGGTTTCAATGATATACAATAATTCAAATTAACATGTACTTCTATAATAATCAATGTTTGTACATCTATTCATTTCAATATGCTCCTTACATTTTAATGTTTAGTGGATGATGTCATTTCTTTGGTACAGGGTTTTAATTATGTATAGTTATTCAAATTAACATGTAATGTAAAAAAAAACAAAAAAACATGTTATACAACAAATTAGAACATATCTCTAATGAATAAAAAAAAATCAAAGAAACAAAAAAGTGAACAACAAAAAACATGAAAAAAAATACAATACAATAGAAACAAATAACACTTGAACAACAATAAGAATAAAGAAAAAAGAATTAATAACAACAAAGCATATCAAGATATACATAATCATGATCATCTACAATTTTTCATGTGATCACAGATGACTGAAAAATCCTTCTTAACTTGGGATCCAGATGATCTAATAACATCAAGAGGAAATCTCTCATTATTATAAATCTAAATTAATCTTAACCAAAATAAAATTGGCTTAACCAATGTTATAGTTTTAACATTTCATAATAAATAGTAATATAACAGATACATAGATATAATTTTTTCCACCTTTTTTGGTTGACTTGTACTTAATAACTTCTTGTTAATGCTTTCTTTTCTATTATTATACGTACCCACCTAACTCTTTTGTCATATAAAAATTAGGTCAGCTACATAACTTAATGGATGCTCATAAAATGCAATTTTTATGTTTACAGTTATGAATCTCGAAAATTCTTAATCTTTACTTTCTTCATCATCCATTCCAAAAGTTCTTAATCCTTACAGCTCTTCATCATCCATTCCAAAAACGCAGTAAAAAAAACTGACTCAACTCTAACAAATTATTGAACTTGAAACTGATTCATCTCTGCAAAGTCAACAATGCAACTCTTTTGTCATATAAAAATTAGGTCAGCTACATAACTTAATCGATGCTCATATAATGCAATTTTTATGTTTACAGTTATGAATCTCGAAAATTCTTAATCTTTACTTTCTTCATCATCCATTCCAAAAGTTCTTAATCCTTACAGCTCTTCATCATCCATTCCAAAAACGCAGTAAAAAAAACTAACTCAACTCTGACAAATTATTGAACTTGAAACTGATTCATCTCTGCAAAGTCAACAATGCATAACTCTGCAAAGTCAACAATGCATAACAGAAGTATATCCTTCCATCAAAACACAGTAAATTAAAATGGCGAGATAACAGAAAATGGTATTTTATTACACAGACGAAAAATAATTTATCATACAACGATAATGGCCCATGTAGATCTAAGGCATTTTATAACACAAAGGAAAAATAATTTATCATACAACGATAATAACCCATGTAGATCTAAGGCCTAAGTCTGCCTCGATCTTAAATACAGTTCCAACAAATGAAGCTACTGTACATTAATGGCCGATTAAGTCGACCGAGTATTATGGTGGACAGACTACATTGTTAGCACATCAGAAACAACATTTTAGGTTTTTGTAAGAAGAAGGTATCAAGATATTTGAACCCTTTATTGTAAACAAATATGTATCTTTTCAGCACTTTTTTTTTTTGTCATGGAGGAGGAGGACCGTCTCCCGGACACAACCAGCAGCAACACAGGAATGACAGGCTGCATCAAATCGCCAATTCTATCAGCAACATATCAACTCGATAAACAAAATTCAAACGCCAAAAACCTAGGGAACATGATTAAAAATTTAAAGGTCACAACATAGGAGAATGCTCAATATATTTCAGATTTACCATGCACCGAAAGGCCCGCAGTCGCCCCCGCCGCCGGGACCAGGAGGAGGGGGATCAAAACCACCGCCACCGTCGCCACCAGGAGGCGGAGGATCATCACCACCAGGAGGGGGAGAGTCAGGGGCGCCATCGCCTCCAGGGCCTGGTGGTGGAGGATCTTCAGGAGCTTCATGAGGATCTGCAGGAGCTTCTTGAGGAGCTTCAGGGGCTTCTTGAGGATCTGCAGGAGCTTCTTGAGGATCCATCTTCAAATTTTATCACAATTACGATAACAATTTCTTTCTTGACACTATTCAGATCTACGTTCTATCATATCTGAATTCAGTATTGTAGATAGAATGACTTATATAGAACTCTGAGAGAGCCCATGATAACCATTTTTTTTACACAGGCTGCACCTAACATACAGTTAAAACCCGTAACACGACAACTCATTCCAGTCTTGCACGATAAGTAAGAAACAGATGGTGTGTGTACTCCCACAACAATAGAAGTTCGGTTTATGTGCAAATTAAAACCTACCATTCAACCGGCCTTCCCTTCAGCGTTGTGTTGTTGCCATATTAATGCTTTGACATTCTACAGAATTTAGAAAAATATATTATGGATCTTTCTTGTCGTGCATTTATACAACGCTCATGTGTTTTGTTTTATGTGTTTTAAAATATTGCATTGTAGTTACGTAGTTGTCTAATCTCTGAAAGTCCATTGGCTGTTTAACAAATTTGGCACTTGTGTGCACATTTTCACAATTTAGTCGATGATGATGGAGCAGACCTCCTTCGAATCTGAAAGAGTTCTTTCTTTATAAAACTTCTAACATAAATTCTTAAAGTAATAAAGTGCTAAAGAGGTATTGTCCCTACGCTTTTCTTTCAACCTTTACATAGGTATGTGTCCCTACGCTTCTTTTAGCCTTTAGTGTACAATACTGTACAAAGATGCTAGGGTTTATAGTTTGAGTGGTTGGGTGGACTGTTTGTTCTTCTCCCTATCCAAATTTAATTTTCATAATTGACATGTTCACTCCTTGTAATAAGATCAAAACAATATTTTTATTACAGATATTTCAATTACATACTTTTAAGTGTATATGAATTTTTTAGATTTTTTCTCATAAATTATATCCAATAAGTTAATTTTTCATTTAACTAGAGTTACAACATTGTACTTTGTGGTGTTTGTGGTGCTTGATTATGAGGAGTTTGGTAGTTTATTTATATGGGGAGAATGATATGTACATTTAAACAAAATATGTTTAACATAGTTATTCCTTCATAGAAGTAGAGTTTCAACATTCTCACATTGCTATAATTCTTGACAATTTGATGGCCTATTTATGTACCATGAATAATATGTATATTTGAGCAATCTCTAACATTAGCTTATTTATTTACTAGGAATAATATGTACATTTGAGCAATCTCTAACATTATGTTTTCAATTTAATAGTTTATGGTTTTTTGACAAGTTTACATACATTTAATAACATTATCAACTACACTTAAGTTCTTAAGTTGTTAATGTGCATTTTTGTTATTGTTCTCATCATTATGTAGTGTCTTTGCAATACACTAGTTCTTTACATCCTACCCACACTTTGTATTTCTTGTATTGACTCCTCACGTCAACATCATTTACTAAGTTTCTTCCACACTTTCACTATTTAAATTGATTATGCACTTTCAATATTTAAATACCACTTAGATGCATTTTCGATTATTGTCCACAATAGTTTTCATATCACATTGTTTTACCATATCTAGTTTGGGTTTCTTAGCTTCATGTAGTTCAGATAAAATCCCTATAGATTAAGGAATATAACACAATTGCAAGTTTAATCTTGCTCATAGTTTGGTAGTGGTATTAGAGCTCAAATGTCAAATCTACCTAGCTTCATTTGTTATGTGTAGGTACTTTTCAAGTTTAATGTTCATATTGTATGTATGTATGAACATGGTATGAGTAACAAAGGAACATGGTTGATCCTACTCTTTCTAATCACCCTTTGACATACTCATTACAACTGAATGTAACAAGTAGCAACTCCATTAACTCTATTGTCCACCTAATGCTAATATAGTGTATTCTATGATAGAAGAAAATCTTCAATGTAACAAATAACAACTACATTGGCTCTATTATCTAATTAATGACAATGTTATGCATTCCATGATAAAATAAGCTCTTCACAAATAATACAAGGAAAAGTTGAATTAGTTTATATATTTATTCAAAAGAATAATGCCTTGAATTGCACTTGGAATATCTTCTTAGACAAGATCAAGTTTTTTTAGTGGGGAAAACCCCTTCTATGTGAAATATTAATAAAAATATCCTTTAGCTAAACAAATCATTGTTGGTGATACACTTAACAAGTGGTTTCACATGCTCCAAACATAATTTGTAAGATGGATGACTTGAACAATGCATAGAAGATCAAGATTGCAAACATGAAGATGTCTCTAATTGCTAATGCTTGATGAAAAATGCATAGTAAATAATACAAAGAGTGGTGAATCCATCACATGGAACAACTTTATGTAAGAAATGCATAATAAACTCTATCCATTTAAGTATTAGAAAGATTAATATAATGACTATATGAACCTTGAACCTTATGATCAATAAATGATTATACAAATAAGTCTCAAACACTCATTGGTCATTTGAACATCAAGGAAATGGAAATAAATCATTTTCTAACCATTGAAATGGATGCACTACTACTTCAACAACAAACCAAAATTCATAACCATACAATAAACTAAAATTCATAACCAATAATATACTTGAGGATGCACACATATTTACATAAAAAATTAAATAAAAAACAAACGAAAATTCATAACCATGAATATACTTGACGATGTTACATAAAATATTGAATAGAAATAACATAAGCTCAAATAATATGTTTGACTCTTGAAGTGGCCAACATGACTAACTAGTATCATAATGCCAACTAATATGACATGAAGCCAACGAAGAAATAGGCTAATCGTAGTCATGACAACGTAATGCAACATGATGAACAACCTAACTAAATAGAAGTAGATTAAAAAACCAATGCAAATAATAAACATTGATAAGTGGTGTGACAAACATCACACACCACTACATTAGCCCCAAAATAAATACACAACTTCGATTCCATATTATAACATGGAAACATACTATGTTTTGAAATATTTTTGCAATACATAATACATAACTTCATTAGAAAACATTGGAGTTTTGAGCAGATACTTTTGATATAAATTCTAGATTTTAATGTGAAAAATCAATGTTGAATTGATGACAATTTATGTAAAAAAAATGACATGCTTGAACGATATTGTTCATTAACAATATTTGATGGGTTAAAAGTAACATTATTTTTGTCTTCTGGTTTTTCTTGATGTCTCTATGTAACATGGAAACATACTATGTTTTGAAATATTTTTGCAATAAATACTATTATTAGTAAACATTGGAGTTTTGAGTAGATACTTTTGATATTGGAGTTTTGAGTAGATACTTTTGATATAAATGCTAGATTTTAATGTGGAAAATCAATGATGAACTGATGACAATTTATGTAAAAAAATGACATGCTTGAACACAATAATATGCCATTCATTAACAATATTTGATGTGTAAAAGTAACATTATTGTTGTCTTCTGGTTTCTCTTGATGTCTCTATGTGGTGAATGTGAACAAATTCTCTACACTTTAAGGATTGTTTTTAAATGTATAAAATCAACATTATATTTTATTTATTTTTAAATTATTTTATTTTACTTTTTATTTTAAAATTTAGATAATGTTTTGTGAAATTAAAATAATTATAATTATGTTTAATTAAATCTAGTGAGCTTTTAATACCTAATATTTAACACTTTAATTTTGACTCACATTTTTTAATATTTTACCTATATTCATGGTTAATCTTTACTATTTCACCCTTGACTCATAACACTTTACATTTTATCAACCTTGATCTTAAGACTAAGCACTTTACTCTTATCTCATCATGGAGTACTTGGCTTTTGATCTTTAGTAAATAGCATTTCATAATTAACCTGCATACTTACTATTTCACCATTTACCTCTAACACTTGAAACTTCAATCTTCAACTATTCACCTTAATGATTTACCCTTCACTTGTACAATTTAGAGATTTATCAATTACATGGACCACTTAACACTTTACCATTGACTCCAAACACTAATTAACAAGTTTGACATCTAATGTTTCTTAGTTCTTTACTTGACCCCTAACACTTAATAAGCTATGCCTAATCCCTAAAAATTAACACTCTATCTTTGATGTTCAATGCATAATCCCTTAACCCTTCACTCAAAATGTTAATTAGTTCTTAATACCCAATGCTCATTGCTTTACCCTTGATTCCAAACCCTGAGAATTTTATCCTTGACCCCTAACATTTGATTCTTTACCCATACTCCTTAAAACATAATGCTTTACTATATGTGTTGTGGCCCAATTTTATTTAAGTACTGGCGAAAAATCAAGTTCAGTAGAAGACACATCCATAGGTGACCAGAAGCTACATAAGCATGAGTATGTGGAATTGTAGAAGCATGAGTACGCATAGTCCATGGAGTTGTCTTATAAATCCTCTATTCATAGTCTCTCCAACCCTTTGTGAATGTTTCTAAAAGGCATAAATCCTTTTGTATGAGTGGGTTATAGCTAGTAGATTCCCTAACATATTTTGAAATCTTCTATAACCAACTCAATTGTCTATATATATGAGGATTCCAATCAATGTAGGGGGGGAGTGATTATCAGATTTATAAGTTATTTATCAAGAGTTATTCTTTGTTATGATTTCTAAGCATGCATTGTTTTGTATTGATTAATCTACTAATAAAATATAGATATGTTTTTCTCATGTGTATTGTGATGTATCTATACGATTTATTTATTGTTGTCTTTACTGTGCATTCCTTAGTTCTATTAATTTCCATGAATGTGATTAAGGGAAAACTAATGGAGAATGTACCTCCAATAAATATTCAATACTTTGCACATTATTTACCTGACACATATCATGATGTGTGCCTCATGTGAGACCTCCTTTGGAAGAATGAATATGTCAGTGCACTAGACTACATCAAGCCTGTGTTGGAAACCATTTGTAGACCCTAGCTATATCAAGTCCAACAATATGGTTCAATGTTGGGACCATAGAAAATGCAGAATACAGGTTAAAATGTAGTGGAGGCCATTGAAGGTTGAAATTCAAGACTAGCTGGAAGAAATAATTCTTGAGTTCATGAGAAGATGTCGTAATATTTAAAGATAAATACTTGTTTAAGAGATTTCATGAGATTTTGTGGGTAGAATTATTGTTAAACTTGCATAAATGGATGTAAATATTCTGGAGAACCACCAACATTGGCTTTGATAGTCAATAGTTGAGTGGACATGAATTCAAAACTTGATAACGATCTAGTAGTATGACCACAAGATGAATCAAAAAGTTGATTTTTGGTACAAAGGTGAAGTGGAACAATATGATTTGGAGTTCATGGTAAAATGTCATCAATAGTTTACTAAGGAATTGGAATTATTTAAGAAAGTACCATGCAAAATATTAATTGAAGAAATATTGACATGGATAAAATTGTAGATGGTGGAATGGGGTATGCTACCAAACCTTACTGAGGTGGAAGTGAAAGCCTTGTGTTATGGGGTGGAATGGTAGGAGGACCCCCATCGGTGTCATAAGTTGTTGGAAGGATCATTTATGGTAAAGGTAGTGTATTTTGAAAGATAACAATAAGAGTGATAACAAAAGTGCACATACATAACAAAGAACTATTGGTAACATGAGATGGAAATATCAGTGCTAAGAAGTTTTTGACAAGAGGATATCATCCTAAGTTGCATACATAGTGTGGAATGATGTTGATTATGATAGAATTATGAGAAGGAGATTTGGATATCCTTGAAAGAAAATATTAAGAAAGTGTGTTGATGTGGATATGCTGGAGGTTCACAAAATTTGAAGGAACTTCTTAAGATTTGAGATCTCAACCACACGATGATGTAGGGTATGTAGATACTTAGAATGTAGGGGCAGATATGATGGCCAAGGCCGCTAACCTAGGTGTTATTGTAGTGTTCATGGAATATTATATTCAAGAAGAGTCGTTTGAAGAATATTTCAAATTTTCACTATTTTGGTACTCTAAGATTGAAAAAATCCATGATGCCAAGGAAGTATATTAAAATGGAAGTGAATTTGGTCCCTCTTATGTACTACCCCCTAATCCTTTTGATTTTTTTTAAGATACCATGATTTTTTCTATCTAGAGAAAAAGTCTGTGTTTTATTATCAATTCCAATCCTCCTGACACAATGGCTTTGAACAATGAAGTGTGACCAATAAAGAGAATACAAATTTGTCTTCAGTAGTATCCCCTTCTATAAGTGTTGTTTTCAGAGTAGAACATACAACAAATAGAACATAAGGTATTTTTGTGGGTACAAAGATATTATATAATGGTGACAACCCAATTGAATGAGTCATCCTTGCAACTACCCTTGTTTCATGCCAAAGGTTACAAATATATAGGGAAGAACTATCTCCTCCACAACACCATCTAAATCACATGATGAACAAGAAGTGTGACATAGTAGGTGGAATTCCAAATGATATTGTGAGTAAGAGTGTTGCAATTGTATATGAAGTGTAAGTAGTGTGCTCTCTGAGGATGGTGTGACTTTAGTTTAGTTGAGGGTAAAATACATGTTAAAGAGTCTCAAAAGCCAAAGTCATAATAACAAAACACAAAATAATTAAATGAGATTAAGCAAAAGGTGGGAGAAATGGTTTGGGAGCATGAACCACATTTCTAAAACTTAATGAGTCAATTAAATTACACCATATAGTAGGTGTAACACACATAATGGTTTATTAGTGGGTTGTTACATCCATGGTTACATCACTTGTAGATGTTTTGACTATAACATCAATATTTAACATAATATACAACATTGGAATTCTCCATGTGGCTAGAATCTATTATATAATTGGTTGAAGTGTCAGTGTCAAGGTTGGATCCATGGTTAGCATAGTTCCAATACCAATTGATCACTCTTTTTAAGTACATTCAAAGGATGGTGAAAGGAAGGTAGGGTGTAAGAGTTAAAGTAGTACAATGTATGCCATTTAAAATAGAAGGACACATGCATAGTGATTGCCCCATGGCCTATAGAGATGTCACAACAATGTCTAATATGTTTGTGGGAAATATTTTAGAAAGGTGGATGTTGAAATTTGTGAAATATTAAGGAACCATGGACATGATGCCCATCATTTCCCACAATTATAGAAGTATATTAGCACTGTAATCATAGTACATTGAAAATTTTGTATGGTAAACACTCATGCTATAGAGGAGTGATGCACATTGTTTATGATCACCAAGATATTTGAGAAGAATATATTTGGATTAGAGTCAACCGGGGTTGGAAAAATAGAAGAATAAAAACCAAGATAATCAAGAGTTGAGGAATGATGTGAATAATACTCCACCAGAGTATTGCAACTATAAAGAGGTAGGTCACATTACACACAATATTCACAATTGCATCATCCATACTATGTCCATTATTGAAACATTGGGCATAACATTGAGGATTTCCTATAACTAATTAAGAAGTGGGAGGCACAAGATAGGATGGGAGAATGTTCAAAGTAGGTGGTGCATGTGGTTGATGTTTATGTAGTAGAGGTAAAACTGAACTAGGTGATTTATCTTACAAGTGATATCCTATAAAATGATCTAGATCTCTAGGATGGGAAGTAATACTTTTGTTATGGGATTTTATTTCTACCATTATGTTCAGATTCACATTGTTGTCTAGTTGTCACAGGCTCATGGGATAGAAGTGTCTACCCACTTCAATTTGGTACTATCATCCATGAATATCAATAATGGACATAATAATCCTTGTAGTATCTACGATGGTGTTCCACATGGACTAGTAATAACATTCAAACACAATCTCAAAACCATACTACATCATCCTATCTATCGAGTAGGCTAGGAGTTCATACTTGGCCACCAAAAACTTGGTCGTAGGATTCCACTACAGAAGCTCAACACTCATCAAATCTACTTAGTTATTTATACCACTCATGTTATCGCACTAAGTAGAGATGATGGGTGTTGAGCTTCTATAGTGGGATCCTACGACCAAGTTTGTGGTGGCCAAGTATGAGCTCTTAGCCTAATCGATAGATAGGATGATGTAGTTTGGTTTTGATATTGTGTTTGAATGTTATTACTAATTCATGTGAAACATCGTCGTAGAGACTATAGGGATTCTTATGTCCATTATTGATATTCATGGTTAATAGTAACAATTTGAAGTGGGTAGACACTTCTATATCATGAGCCTATGACAACTAGACAACAATGTGAATCTAGAGGCAAAGGTTGCGATATGAAAATTCATGTTCAAACCTAAGCATGTGGAGTAGGTCATGAGGAAATGATCCTAGGTAGTAGTATAATAAAAAAAGAAACACAAAAAGGAGCATTCCCAGTGGCATGCATCACAGAGGGAGATCCTACAAGAAAGTGGGCACAACTAGAAGTCGAAGGAGAAATGACATCTAAGTCCATTGAGTTGGATGACGCAAATATATGGAGGAGGAAGGGTCTACTCATTATACATGACAAGTCTTATGACCCAATTATAGGGCCATAAATATTTGCAACCCATTCCTCCCACCATAGGTTCATCCAATAATAAGGTGATCCATAATGTTTTGACATCCCTAAAATAAGGGGTACTTGAACTACTACCAATGAGTAAGTGGTACTCCTAGGACAAAATATCAATATTAAGTCATCATTAATGAATTTTCATCAGACACTCTAACACTAGGAAAGAGACAAAGGATCATTTTCTCTCAAACATTTCCTAATCCTCACTCAACACTACAACAATGGATGTTGATTAATTTTCCATGACCCACTTACCTCACCAATAATGATCCCCATTCATAGGAATTCATAGGTGTTATAATTGAACAATTTTAGTAAAGGCCTATAGGGGGTAGAAGAAGAATAAGAGGTGCCACTTCCTACTGGAACATTGATTGAACACACATTAGAACATATCCAAGATCAAAAGTGGTGTATAAAGACACCATATCGCTGAAGCACAAGCATGCTCCATGAGAGAGAAGACCAGATCTCTTGATGATCTGATTGCAATGATAGACCAATCAAAAGGATAATTTATAAATAGGTTTTGGTCATGGAAAAAAACAATAAGCTTGGGTGAAGTCGGTTGCACTTGTCCATGAAACGTGGATCTAGGATCCTAAGTGGACATGATCAACCACCAATTTATTTGTTCGTCATCCAAAAGACTTGGATTATCCACTCAACTGACAAGGTGTTGGTGTTGCACATTGCTGTAAGACCATAGGTTCGAGTTATCTTGACCAACAAAAGCCCTTCACAAATTGGCCCTTTCAGCATCACCTGCATGCAAGAGAAGTCTCACCCGAGGTATCTATTGGGGCTGCAGGAACCGAGTTTTTGCAGTAGTGAGGGAATGGGAGGTGAACATATTTTTCATTCTTACTTATCTATTATGTGCACGCAATTATGTCTTTCCTCTTATTAGGTTACTTAGTGAATTTTGTTATGCATTACCATTATACTTCAGATTACAACAGAAACCAATTACTATAGCATTCATGCTATTGCGTAATGATCACACAGAGAATAATTCTAGTATAACATGCATCAAGAAAGTATCCATGATAATTCACATAAAAGACAATTAAACATAGTAGTTAGCATGGTTCACCCAACTTTAGGATATGTCTACAACGATTTCCTTCTTTATTATTATTTATGCAATTGTCTCAAGCTTGCGCATTGTACTTACAAAGATACATCATGTTAAATTTTCCTTCTCCTATCCTAGTCATTCTACAGTGAAATCCTCTCCCTCTCCCTGCAACATCTCGTCAAAATTTAGACATAGACTCAATAGTTATTTCTGTAGTTCATTCTATCACTCTCTTTATTGAAAAGAAAAAAATAACTTAGAAGAACTAAAAGAGAGAGGAACCTCTATTCTCCCAACCCATTACATATTTATACATAAATTCTAGGGCTTAAAACCCTACTTTGTTCATCCCAAAAACCCATTACAATGCATGATAACTCAAGTTGACTTGTTGTTCAGGCTGCTTTTCCTTCTTTTCTGAATGCTTCTTTTTCACTTTGACTCTTCTTCTTCCTGCTTTTGCGTGTCCTTCTATCTTTACCACATTAGGATGTCATCCTTCATTTTCTCCCTCTCTCTTCTCTTGATTTATTCCTCTTATTTATTCTTCTCACTACGCAATGTACCCCTAAATGCGCCTCAACTACACACTCTTGAGTCTTCCTTCTTCTTTTGTGCACATATTATATACTTAGGATTTTCATGCATATTATTTCCATAATTCTTGTCCAACAGGCCCCCAAGACTCACCTGTTGCTCGTCCCAAGCCACTTAGGCCTGTTGCTTACTCCTCCATCCTTGGATGAAATTTTGGGAGGCTTCCTTAGTTGCCACAAATTCCTTTATTATTATTTCCTCTATTTCCACAATCTCTTCAACCCCCTATGTAGTCAGGGTTGTAGGTTTTTATTTTGTTTCATGTTCTTCTTGTTTCACCTTGCCCTATGTAGTGGCTAGTTCACCTATCACTCTCAATGATTCTTCTTGCAATGGTCCTATCTACTGCTAGAGGATATTCTGCTGATCCCACATATTTTCGACCTCCATGTATGATTTCCTCTATGCCAAAATGGTCGTCATTTGTTCAACTAGTGGAAGGGTGTTTATGCTATCTAAATCTTTCTAGGCCTTTTCCTGCACTTCCCTTAATTTTTCTTCCACGACCAGGGATGATTTTAAGGATGGAATTTTAAAATGTAGAAACCTTGGTGAATCTTACTAATCCTTCATATTCCAACTATAAAATGTTGGCGATATTTTAGTAAAAATATTCAAATTTCTAAGGATTTTATATATTTTACATAAAATTTGGCAATTTTTAAGGTAAAATAATTTTATCCTGTATAATTTGGGCGAATTATTTTTAGAATAGAGAATCGTTTTTTGGGAAAAAACATGAAAATTATCCCATGAGCGAAAATTAGCCCCTAAAATCATCCCTGCCCACAACCTTTATCTCTGGATATTCTACCAGATCTGTCCAGATTTGCACACTTTATTCGTAGAGTTTTGCACATTCTTCCTCCACTTTCTTGATGTTGGATACAACTGTAATCTCCATTTTCACTCTTCCTTCTCGTTCCTCCGGTGGTGTTCCCGACATACTGTGCAACTGTTGATCCTCGATTTTCATGTGGAAGCCTTTGATGGCTTTTCCAATTTTCAAGACCTTCTCCTCCATAGTGGCCTCCACTACTATCAATACTTCTGGGATTTCCTTGTACAACTTAGGGATGATCGCTTGTGTCTTCTGTGCCATTAACTCAGCTTCGTACTTTTATTTTAGAGCTTTCCTGGTCCTTTCCTCGGCCTCATTATTTTCCTTCATGATTGTTTCCACTCTACCTTCAACTTCACTCTTTTGCTGGAGCATGGTGTCATACTATTGTTGTAGTTGATATTGTTCATACATTACTTTGGTCATTTACCGGTTTTCTTCATCTGTATGAAGCCTAATATCATAAAAAATGCCTATTTTCAAGATTTGTATTATGTGTACATGCATCCATGACACTAATATGTTCATGTGGCTCAATGTATTCTTTTGTTCTTGTAGTTTGGGCGCTGGGAACTCAATTGCGTCTGTCCCGATTTGTAACGATATTCACCCCATGACTATCTCGATCAATACTATGTTAGTATTATGTGCTTTCGCTACCATACTTTTCCACTCTCTCTATGATCTGGTGTTATTCCGGTTGCTGCCAAGGGCCATTGTAATGTTACCAATTGATCTTGAACCTTTTGGTGCTTCTATGCTTATTTCTTAATTTCTTCCTTAATGGCTTCCTTTGTGGTGTCCCATACTTGGTAAAATATTTGGTCCATGTCATCATTGGTCAGAGTATAGAATGGGGGTATCTTGTGTGCTTTGGTCTTCTTGCACACACCTCCTGCTGGCTCATTTCCCTTATCTTTTTGTTTTACTTTTGTTGTGGGATTAGGGACTGCGCTTCTCTTTCTGATGGTCTAGTCATGCTTCTTGCACCATTGTTTTGGTCATTCCCCTGCCCCTCATCTAATTCTTCTTCACCTCTGTCATGTTCTTCTTCCTCTTCCGAGTGGCCCATTTTTTCTTCTAGATTTTTCCACCCATATTCCCAATCATTCGCGATTGGGAATAAATCCTTTGTTTTCAACCTGTAGTTGGTAGGTAGCCACTGGTACGTAGGGTCCTTTTTCACTTGCATGTACATATGGTGCATCCCTGCTTTAAATAGTGCAATATCCTAGTAGGTTTATACTATCTCAGCTGTGATGCACAGTGTATGTTCGATTATATATACATGATTGAATCAAAGTATACATAAAATTTAACATTATTGTTGGCTTGTCTCCTTTTTTGGGGACTATGCCATAAGTTGGCATACCGTGCAACCATATTACCTCTTCCATTTTTTCTCATGTGTTGGTAATAACTCTATTCTTGCCATCCTACCAGCGCAATCAAAATTAGAAGTCAAGCATAATGAAACTCTATAATTTTTCTCGGGCCTCTATATGGTCTGTCAAAAATTGTTTCACTAAGAATGTGGCTTAGTTCATTTGGAATCCTTTTGAGAATTTTTTACGGCTGTGATTACTACAACTGGTACTTTGTCCTTATGATACTTATGCAACAATTTGTAGGACAACACCTGCATTGTGAACCAAAGATCATCATCATTGATGTTTGTGACATCCAATCGTCTTTTCTCCCTAAAGGTGTGAAACTTCTCCTTCATGGCTTCTGATAATGCTTTCTCCCCTTCTTTGTTGAACAAGGTGGCCAG
Organism: Picea sitchensis; assembly: GCA_010110895.2. Classification (NCBI taxonomy): domain Eukaryota; kingdom Viridiplantae; phylum Streptophyta; class Pinopsida; order Pinales; family Pinaceae; genus Picea; species Picea sitchensis. Next base: position 54,444 of record SNQJ01S0022263.1, read on the forward strand.
ATCCTGTCTTTCTTTTGGTAGCCCCATGATCCATGCAATCAAGGCGGTATCAATTGACACAGGTGGGTCAAGACACAATGTTCCTCCATTGATGTAGATGAGTAGTATATTAACATAATCATTGATTTATAAGATATGTTAATAGTGTGGAACCTCCAGTAGGTTCAATATCCCTGAATTCTCGAGTCTAGTTTCCCACATTGCATTTCCATAAATATCGCTCCTATGCCCTATATTCTCTTAGCACACAAGTAATTTTCCTTGGACAGCTCGAGAAACTTCTGCTCGTTTGTGATATCATGATCTACAAATTTGAGGGCGAAAACATTGCCTAGCATGTCTCCTTCAACACTTATTCCAGGTGGGACTAGTGATGTTTCTTAGGAGTATTTTTTGTCTCCTGGTACTTTAAATTGAGGCACATTGTCTTTCCTCAGTGGGATATACTCCCTATGAAATATTTCTTTTGAATCTGAAGCTCCAGGTGTTTTCTCAACCACTCGTGGTCATTTCAATTGCTTTCGTGCTACTGTTGATGGAGCTCCAACTTTCAGTGGGGCCATTATTTTGTGTGGCAGGTTCCTTTACTTTATCTGTGCATGTTCTGGTGTGGCTATAGTCTTTGAGTCACTCAGGTTCACTCTGGTTTTCTTTGGTTCACTCTCTCTTGCATGCAACTCTTAGTAACAACGATTCATGCTGAGCGACCTTCAAATGCTTATGTTCCTCCTTTCCAACTGTTCATGTCTCTTCATGCCTTAACTAACTTTTCCAATCCTCTAATAGGGTTGATGAGTGATTAAATGAATGCGTCTTTATTTCCAAATCCATTGTGTGATTTTTTCCTTGTACTGCTAGTCTTTCATGATTTTCGGTGGCTTTTACCATTTAATATTATATGACACCTTTATGATCTCTCATTACCACTTTATAGCCATCATTTCCTTTCTTTAATGCATTTTAATGGTCTTGTCAGTACCATACTATACAATTGTTATTGCTTTCACATTTGTTTTCTTCACAGTCTTTTTCTTCTCTGTGTTATTTCCTTAATTGGCACAGTTTCATTTCGATAGTGCGACAACCATCCTTTCTTCGCTATTTCTTTTGCCTTTGTGTGCTGCAATATTTTTCTTTTTCTATATCTACTTTTTATTTGATTTTCTTCATTTTTCTACTTTTTACATGTTTTTCTTTGTTTTACCTACCTACTATAGTACATTTACTATGATACATGTGTTCTGGTGCAACCCAGATTACTATGCATACTATCGGCCGTGTTTATAGAGTTTAAGCCGAATTCCATTCACCATTCCTCTAAGCACTTCCCCATTCAAGGTTACCAACTATGTGACACCTATCTCTCTCACATGCTTAATCACATATGGTCCTAACCAGTGCATTCTCAACTTTCTAGGATGTTGCATGAGCTTGCTATCATAGATTAGTACCAAGTATCATACTTGAATTTTTTTATTTTTAATGTGTCTATCATTCCATGCCTTCTCTCTGGATTTCTAAACTTGCTTATGGAAACTTGCGACAAACCAATCTTCCTCAAGTTATACCAACTGTTACAATCACTCCTCTATTGCTCTAGAGTCTGAAAGATCAATGATCATTGTAATGCATAGGCTAGGTAGATAAAAATCCATTGGCATCACTGCTTCTTTCCCATAGACTAATCTGAAAGGTGTATGCCCTGTCAACTTTTGTCTTATCGTCCCGTAATCCCATAAAACTATAGGAAATATTATGTCCAAATCGTCTCTCCCTAAGTTGCATATCTTTGTCAAAGAATTCTCCATGATTTTATTGAAATATTCCACTGTCCCATTGGCCTAAGGATGATACGAGGTACTCTTATGATGGTGGATTTGAAACTCCTCGGTCAATGCTGCAATTGTTTTATTTAGGAAGTGTATTCCTTGATCATTGAGTAATATACATGGACATCCAAATTGTGTGACTACATTCTCAAATATAAATCACACAATAGTCTATGCGGTGCAGTCTAGTACTGATGTTGCTTCGGTCTCCCACGAAAATCATAGATTGGTGTCAATTCTGCAACACACAAGCTCTAGAGCTCTGCTACAGAGAAGATTTTGATGTGCGCTCTAGCACCAGAGTTCTACCGCTAAAGACCAAACTTGGAAGGTGAAGACCTCACGAGGTCACTGCGCACCCAGGATGAGTTCGGAAGAGGGGGGGAAACCCCCCTCGTACAACAACATCACTTCCAATGACAGGAAATGACTCCATTCTAAACAACCTACCTTCGAGCCATCGATGCACCTGCGAGATCAACTTTTCATCCAAGAACAAGGGCTCAGAAAAGAAATGGATGTAGAACCCAGTATGTCTCATACAAAAGCTTCTAGAGGATGGGAACTAGGCAAGCGTATACCGTAAATGGACAAACCCCCGCACTATCACATCAAATCAACATGGGTAGGGGAGCACACTCAGTTTATGATGGATCATTCTCTGATCGACAAATTTTTAGGCGTCTGGCCGACCGAATTTGATCTCACACGCTGGATCAAGGAGTGGTGGAACCCTAAAGGAGACTATGAAGTACAACTTAGATCCAAGGGTTTCTTCACAATAATCCTGTACAAACTCGAAGACAAGGATAGAATCTTTGACTATGGACCGTGCTTCTATAACTCGGCGGGACTGTTTCTGCGATTTTGGACAGATAGATTTTGCCCGGAGAAGGAGGACTTTACTAGAGCACCAGTATGGATTCATCTGTACACATTGCCCCAGGAATTTTGGCTGGAAGAAATACTCATGGGCATCAGAAACATAGTGGGGCGATACGTAAAATCTTTGGAGTCTACAAAGATGAGAAAGTACACCTCATATGCCTGCATTTACATCTATATGGACATCTCAAAGGCCCTGCCAGGATCTATCACACTAGAATATCAGGACGACGACTGGAACCAAACAATTGATTACTAACACATCCCCTTTCGCTGCAGGAAGTGCCACGAGCATGACCACCTCTTCAGAGACTGCCCTCTGAATGCTACAAGCACCAAGGCTAGTGAAGGAAAGAAAAAGGACGGCTTCACCAACGTCACAGGTAGGTGGAAAAATCCACCAAGGAAATAGAACCGGAGTACGACTCCAAAGCTCCCAACCAAAAAATCATATGAAGTTTTGAATCAGCTGCCATAAGAGGAGGAAATACAGAACCCCCACTAAGAAAAATCACAGGCGAAAGGAAAAAGCCCCGAGGAACCAAACATAACCCAATAAAAATAATAAACCCAAGAAGAACAAACATGTACAGATGAAGATACCACCATGCAGATGGATGAAACGGATCTGGCGGACATAGATCTGGAAAAGCTGGAGGAAGCTCTCAACCAAAAAGACCTGCAACATATCCTGGTGGATCAGCTCCGCAAAGTTCACAAAGTGTTCACCAACTCCACAGTAGGATCTACATCCAGATTGGGTATTACAGCTAATCCAGGAACAAAACCCAAGAGAGCAACCAAGGAAAACAAAAGAAGGGGACGCAAAACAACCCATCAACTTATCAAAGAAGCAGGAAACCTGATGATAAACTCAGGCCAGATACATAGGTTATCGGAGGGATACCTCCACCCCCCTCCGCCTTCCTCATGATGAAGACAATTACTTGGAATATCAGAGGGCTTAATGGTAGATCCAAGCAGAGGATCCTTTGAGACTATATTAAAGCTGAAAACCCAGATGTCCTACTCCTGCAAGAAACTAAATGTGCCGGGAAGGAAGCTGAAAATGTCTTCCGATGAAGTTGGAGAGGTTGCGATTTCCTTCATCAAGATTCAGTGGGAGCCTCTGGAGGATTATCCATTCTCTGGAATCCACACACCGTCACTCTGCAACAACCCTTCTCCATGACAACCACATTAATGAGTTACTTTACGGTAATGAGATCTACTAAAGAAGGAGCCATCACTAGTGTCTATGGTTCGCAGACCGCCCAATAAAAGGAGAGATTCATACAAAAACTACAAAATTTAAAAACCCTATTACATACGCCCAACTGGGTCATTGGCAGCGACTTCAATATGATCCTGACGCTGGAAGAGAAAATTGGAGGAACCAAATGGCTGGAGCATGATAGCGATAAGTTCAAAACCCTAATAGAGCAGTTAAATTTGGTTGACATGGAAACCCAAAATGGAATTTTTACCTGGTCCAATCGAAGAACAGGACACTGGCATGTAGCCTACAGATTAGACCGCTTTGTGGTAGTTGAATCCCTTCTTGAGGGCGATCCGACAATGGAGGCAAATATAATGCCAAAATCAGGATCAGACCACTGGCCTATTATCTTATGTCTGGACCCTAGCATCATCCCTAGACACAAACACTTCTGCTTTGAAAAGTTCTAGTTCTCTCACCCAAACTTCCACCAGCTGGCTCACACCTAGTGGGCCCAGGATGAAGTAGATCATGGAACTCACATGTATAAATTCCAACAATGCCTCAAGAACTTCAAACAACAATTGAAGAGCTGGAACAAATCCACTTTTGGAAATATTTTTCAAAGGCAGAGGGAAATCGAGCGCAAACTCGAAGACCTTCAACGAACCTTCATCTTAGGAAGCAGAACTCCAGACCTAGTGAAGGAAGAAGAGAAACTCTAAGAAGAAATGGAGTTACGTAGAGAGGAAGAAGAAATCCTTTGGTAGCAAAAATCCAGAGTTCAATGGCTTAAAGAGGGGGAGCGAAATACAAAATTCTTTCACAAAGCAATGAATCATCGAAGATACATCAATTGCATTACTCAATTGGAGGATGCTCAAGGCATCCCCATAAGAGATCACTACCAAATAGTGGAGGAACTCAACTCTTATTACAAAGATCTTATTACGGAGACCAATGCGAATAGGGAAGAAGCAATCCAAAAAATAACCAAGCACATACCCTCGCTAGTTACCCTTGAGCATAATAGAGCACTTCTAAGGCACATCACTCAGGCTAAAGTGGACCTAGCAGTAAAGGAAATTCCCCCAGGAAAAGCACCAGGTCCAGATGGCTTCACCACAAAATTTTTCCATCACTGCTGGGACATGATAAAGGAAGAGGTTCGGCTGGCGGTCGAAGAATCAAGAACCTCTGGCCAAGTACTCTTTGCACTCAATGAAACTTTCATCACTCTCATCCACAAGGAGGAGAGAGTCACTCACCCCAGGCAGTTCAGACCAATCTCTCTCTGCAATGTCATCTACAAAATAATCACCTTAAACCACTCCTACCTTTTATTATATCCAAAGAGTAAGCTGGCTATGTGGAAGGGCAGAAAATAATGGACAGTGTCATTTTGGCTAATGAAGTGATCCACTCCCTGAAAGTGAGCAAAACACCAGGTATGCTTATTAAATTTGATCTCTCAAAAGATTTTGATAGATTAAGTTGGCAATACTTGCGTTCCATGTTGGAGTCCTTTGGTTTTGATAAATTCTGGGTCAACTGGGTTCTCAAGCTCACCTCCTCAGCCTTTTTCTCCATCCTAGTTAATGGGACACCCTCCCAGCCCTTCCAATCTACCAGGGGAATCAGACAAGGTAAGCCTCTCTCCCCCTTCCTCTTTGTCCTCATGGTAGAAGGTCTAGGTCGCTACATTAAAGTAGTTGTTCTGGAAGGATCCCTCAAAGGATTGTCCCTCCATAACCTCCATTCGACACCCTTGCACAACCAGTTTTTTGATGAAAACCTACTCATGAACACCCCTACCGCCCGCGAAGACAAAAAGCTTAACTCAATTCTCTCTGACTTCACGGAAGCCTCATGCATGGTTTTAAACCTAGACAAATCCAAACTCTACTTTTTCAACACACCGGTCATGGTACATAACCATCTCTCAAGGATTCTAGGAATTTACAAAAGCTCTCTTCCTTCCATTTACCTAGGTATACCCCTCACAGGGGAGCCAACGTGGTCCATTTCATGGGACAACCTGCTTCTGTCTAAAGCCAACAGGCTAAATAATTGGACCTTTATACCTCTTAATATTGCTTCCAGACTGGTACTCCTCAAGTCAATCCTGCAAGCACTGCCCACCTACCTCTTCACTACTCTGACAGTGCCTATTTTGGTTATTCGGGCAATCAGGAGCCTCCAATGGAATTTCCTATGGCACAGACACCAAGCCAATAAAAAATGGGCACTCGTCGGCTGGGATAAACTCTGTAAACCCAAAACGTTTGGAGGGCTGGGACTTCGTGACTCGGGAAATCTTAATCAGGTCATGGGAGCAAAAATGTGGTGGAGATGGTTACGACATCCAACAGAACTCTGGGTGCAAATTTGGAAACAATAGTATGCCCCGAACACTCAAACAAACCAATTAATTAGATTCAACAACCATATCCAGGGATCCAATATATGGAATACTGCCTGGAAAAATCGCCCTCTCATCTAGAAGCATGCTTTCTGGGAAGTCAGAAACGGAGAAAGTGCACTCTTTTGGTAGGACTCATGGCAACAACTACCCCCCCTCAGTGACTTGGAAGGTCTCAAACCTCTCAAACAAAGGCTACATTTGAATATCTTCAATAAATTTAAAGACCTCTGGAATCCAACCCACAGGATCCAACCCTGGAGACAATGGAAAACAGAGAGAACAGAATTACATCTCACGGATGATATTAATCTCCAACCCTGGAAAGAATGTGCAGTGCATAGGAAAATACCAATTAAAGAGGGACCGAAAATCCTTCAATGGGGTCACTCTATGACAAGAATTTTCTCTGTTAGTGAAGCATACTACCTATAGGGAAATTACCAAAACCAAAGCCTAGAAATAATTTGGAGTAAAATCTGGCAAAGCATACTATGGCCCAAAGTCTCCATTTTCCTTTGGCTCACAGCTCAAAATCACATCCTCATGTTGGAAAATATTTTAAAAAGAGGCTTTATAGGTCCCTCCAGATGCACCCTCTATCAACAAAGAGAGGAAACCATGGAACATCTCCTCAACAATTGCCACTATAGTCAACAAATCTGGGATTGGGGGGCCCAAGCCATGAAATGCTCCAACAGAAACAGAGGAAGCATCAGGGAGACAATTGCTAACTGGGAGACGATCTCCTTCAAGAACCCAATCCTCCAATGCATATGACAGCTACTCCCGGGATTCACCTTATGGGCAATCTGGAAAGAAAGAAACAAACGAATCTTCCACTCAAAAACCTCCCTTCCTGCAATTACATGGGAGCGGGTCAAGAAGTTAACTTAAGAAACAATCCATAGAAAACTGTGGCACCACTAAGACCTGCAATGCGTGCCTGAGGAGGAAAACATTCTTAGAAGCTGGGATATGCAAATTTCTGTACACCCTCAGGTGAAGGCTAAAGGTAGAAGATCCAACAGCCCCACGATATGGACCCCACCTCCTTCAGACTTCATCAAGATAAAATTTGATGGTGCCTCCAAGGGAAACCCCAGACTGGCAGGATTCGTCTCAGTCCTTTCGGAACCACACTGGCGGGATCATTCATCTGGTGGTCGACTTCTTAGGTGAGAATACAAACAATGTTGTGAAGCTTATAATCCTTGTTCGGGGTCTCCAACTTTCTACCCAAAATCATTACCATCAAGTTATAGTAGAGGTAGACTCTTAAATCATCATCCATCTCATCTCCAAAATCCTGCATGGAGAACATCCTAGGCGGATCTCCCCCAACTGGAGACTCTCAGGCCTTCTGGAAGATTTTGGATATCTCATCCACCCCATTCTCACCATAATCCCTTCTCATGTGAAAAGAGAAGCAAACAAAGTAGTGGATCGCCTAGCGAATATGGGAGTTGATACCAGGTCAGAACTCATCCATTGGCAAGCCGATCTCTCTGATGATATAGATCTCTCCAGGAACTATAGAGACCTGGCGAATAGAGACTCCTTAGCCTCGGATGGGGTGACACACAGAGTAGCCCTGCCACTTGGCTTAGCATTAATCCATAGCTTAAATGTTGTAGGCTAGTCCCCATCCCTTCAACAATAAAGATGGTAGAAAGTCATTACAACATCTCTACGGAGGCGGGACTTCTCCCTCGCGTGAATTCACTAGCACCACCAGCATTCAATATGATAGATTTAAGAGTTAAGAAGGGGTCGTCCCATGAAAATTTGCAAGTAAGGAAGTCTGGACAGAGCTGGCGCATTTTCGTCTTGGATCTCCTAGCTGGTTGGGAGCTCTGGTGTAGTCGCCGCTATATCTCGCCGACTCCGAGTGTGCTCTCCATTCACCCCTCATTTGTAATGACAAGGGAGTGAGGCAAGCCTCGTCGAGGCTCAGCTTGGTACACCCACAAAGAACAGCGACAGATAAGACATAATTTTGAGCGTGCACTCTCGAAGGTGACTTCTATCCTCCGACAGAGAGCTAGAGAAGATTGCATGGCACTCCATGCCATTATAGCTGAGCCTACAACAGAGTGAAGTGTGCATACCCCTACAATTGAGCCTGAACCATAAGCTGGAAGTTGTCTGAAAGGAGTGTCTGAAGAAAAGTTCCCAATATGCTATGTCGAAGAAATACCGTGCTTGGAGGATATTGTGACCACCCCAGAACCTCAAGCCATTGAGCTTGAAGAACATGCTGGAAGTGGTCCAAAGGGAAATCCTGTAGAAGAGTTCCCATTTTTTTATGTAGAAGAAATATTGTGCCTGGACGATAGTGTGACCATCCTGGAACCTCAAGCAACCTGCTAGGCTGAGAAGGTAACGAACGATGATGAGGTATGGAACAACGCTGGTGCAAAACGCCTTCATGCAGAACATCTGGCTCTCGTGTTCAAACTCCAAGGCCACATGGAAGACCAAGAGCAAAGAGCCCTCCTCATGGGACAGTGCTTGGACCTAGTCCTTGATGCTTACTCCAACACTCCAGCAAAGCAAAAATGTCCAACATGTGCGCAGATGTTTGTCATTCCGGCCAAATTCACGCGTTAGGAGGACAAGGGCGACATGTCACTGGGTAGTTGAGTTTTTTCTTTTCTAAAGTCTGGTTTTACTTCATGCTGCTGTTCAATGTTAAGACGATCAATAGCCATCTGTCCTGGTTTCCTTTGGGTAGGACAGATGGAAAAACTCTATTTTAGCCTATCTTCCTAGACATATTTTGCCCCAAACATGGATGGTTTCCGTTAAAACGACAGCCTATTTGGTGGCATAGTACGATAATATATCTGTATATTTTTGTCTCTGTTTTTCTCTCAACTTAATATAGCAGACAATACCCCCTTTTTTACTTAAAAAAAAAAGTACTGATGTTGCTTCTACCCATTGTTTCAAATACTCCATTATGGTGACTATGTACCTTGCTCCTGATCTTTGTTCTTGTGGGTTAATTGGACCCACAAATTCTATGGCCCATTTATCAAATGATTGCAACGTAACCTATGGATTTAAAGGAATTTCATTCCTCCTAAATGGATTTCCCACTCTTTGACATATATCGCATGACTAAAAGTATTCCTTAGCATATTTGTGAAGTGTGGGCCACCAAATCCCTGTGCACAAAATCTTTTGCATAGTCTATTTTCCTACGAAATGTCCTCCTGCAATCCCTTCATGTGCTTCTGTGATTATCATATGCCTTTCATGTTCTAACACACATCATCTCAATATTCCATTTGCACCCAACTTATACAAATTTCCTACAATGAGCTAATACTCTACTGGTTTAACTACCAATTGTTTCTTCTGCACAACGGTCATGTCTGATGGGGCCATTATTGTACTTAAAAACTACATGATGGCCACAAAGTAATAATCCACCATTTTAACTGCAAATATTTGTGCATTTGGTAATATATCATCTAGATTCCCTGCATCTTCTCTTGATAGGATGCACGATAAATGATCTGGTCCTGCATTCAACTTCCCTGGTTTCACCACAACCTCAAAAACATATTCATGAAAAAAAAATAACCATCTTCATATTCTCCCCCCAAACACTGGCTTGTTCACTAAATATCTTAATGCACAATGGTATGTGTACATCTTAAAGTGAGACCCCAATAAATAATGTATGAACTTCTACAACACATATACCATTGCTAATCCTTCACATTTTGTGGTGGTGTGATTCTTATCCACTATGGACAACTTCCTACTTGCAAAAGTAATTGGGTGATGTATGTCTCCCTCCCCTAGTTGAGATAGTACTACACCCAATGCTATGGATGATGTATCTACATGAATGTGGAATTCCTTGTTCCAATTGAGAAATATCAAAATCGTCGTAGCCACTAGTTTTTTTTTTTAATGTGTCCAAACCCTTCTGATAGTACTCGTTCCATTGAAACTTCACTTCCTTCTTCAACAAATTTTCCATCAATGTTTTGATGTGCGCATATCCTTTGATAAAATTCCTGTAATATCTTGTATGACCCAGAGTTTTCCTCAGTTGTCTAAATGATGTAGTTGGTTCTAAATACATAATCACTACAATCTTGGATGGATCCACTAGTAATCCTTGTTTGTAGACTACATGGCCCAATAAAATTCCAAACAATGCGCAAAAAATACACTTCTCTAAATTCATCGAGATATGACATTGTCTACACCTATCCAACATTAGCCTGAGTACTTCTAGGTGATCCTTTAGTAGATTGAAAACAATCCAATTGTTGGTTATCTCTCTTACTTACTCTTCTATTATGTTTGAGTTTATTGACCTAGGGTTCATGTCTATTCGAGTTTCCAACAAAGCCTCTAAAACTATCGGCCCTCTTGGTAAACCAAAAGGCAACACAACACACAGAATGCGCTATGCAGTCTCACCCGAGATAGATTTAATGGGTGGTTGTAATACTCAGGTGTTTACAACCTAGGATCGAGTGTGAGACAGATAACTATATATTGAGCCATTATTATAACTTGTAACCACAATATACTGTCATTTGGAAATAAACAGGGAATATAACAACTCATTCATTTAAGCATAACAATACTACTGAAGAAAATAAAGATATGCATGCATTCATCACATAACATAGATGTTATCGTGGTTCAAACCCTCCTGGGATACATCCACAAAGATTTGTCTCTCATATCTTTTATTATAGTATTTCCATATCTACGGCGCCACACACTTTACAATCCTTCACAGTTGGGTAAGATCTATATGAGGCAGACTAGATCACACCAGGATCCTTAGCCTATGATCTAACCCTCAAGATCTACCTTCCTTCGTCTTCTCTAGCTCAACAACTTATACAAAATATATCATACAACAAAATATTACATATCGCTCACCATAATACTTCTACAATAACAACTGATCTCTATCATATATCAAACATTTTACCCCCCCTATGATACCTAAGCATCAATATTTATATGTTTCTGGTTCTTCAGCCATTACAATACATTGCAAAAACCCTAACCCTAACTTCGTTAGGTCTTCCCTACATGCGTGCATGTTGTTCTTCCTTCTAGCTGTTGCTTTCCTCATGCATGATTTCTTTTCCAAAACCACCTTTCTTTTCCACTTTGGCTTGCTTCCAACAGGCCCCCAACATTGACATGTGGCTCATCTCGAGCCACCTAACACAATTCTTCAATATCTCTGGTGACCTCCTGGAACTTCTCTTTGAGCTCTGCTGCCTTGATCAATTGTGCACACTCTACCTGGGTCTATGCTATCTATGTCTTGGCTTCCTTTGCCTGTTCGAGGACTTCTGCAACCCACTCTTGGAATGGTTCCATTTAATCCTGACGCTCCTTCTTCTCTGTTTGCGCAATGGTGAATTCTGCCTGCAGCTTCTTCATGTCCTACGTCCCTTTGATGCGCTTTGTGATGGAAATTGTATTCTTCCTCTGCTTAAGGTCCTGGATAGTTGTGCTTATCCTTTCTTTCTCCTTGTCCCACTTTTGGACTTTTTGATCCTCCTCTAGTTTTGTCCAAAGTTGTGTTGCATTCTCAAACAAGTCAGATGCTGTGCTAACCTGCCGCTCTATCTCTTGTAGCTTCTCTACTGCTTCCTGCTTCCTTTTCTCCTTCACTGCTGGTGGAGTAGTGGGTGTGAGATTCTCTCGAATATTCTCTTTCTCCTTCTGATATTGATCAATTTCTTGTGCAGTCTGATCAATCTTTTCTTCTGTTGTGATTTCCTCTGCCTGCATGGTCTTCAGAATCCTCTCGTATGTTCCTGCCAATTTCTTCTCCAATCCATTCCTACGCTCCTTTTCCTCTTGGGTCTCGAACTTAGCCTATTCACATAATATTTACAATGTGTCCCACTTTTCTGTTGCATGCTGCAACTCGGTGAAGTTTTAACGTGCTTGAGAATGTACCTCGTGGTTCATGCTGACCTACAACTTGTGTAGAGCCCTGGATGGTATCCGTGGCAATACCAGTTGGATTTGGCTTAAGTCTTTGAGGGATGTCTGCCGCACAATCTCGTCCATGCACAACATACTGGGTGAAATGTGAAATGTTGCGTTCGACTGCAGTATCGTATGGAATGGATCTCATTCTTCTTCTTCCACTCTTTCCTCTGTCTGCGGTGCTGATGAATCTATTCCCATGCTTCTATCTGTTGTCTGCACTTCCCCGATTTGCTTGAGGAACTACCACATGTCTTCCATCTCCTCTTGAATCATGTCTCTGTGGTGCTCAACATTGTCAAAATCCTTAGCTATAGAATCCTGGACCATTTGGGCTATCATTTGCCCATTGTCGTCCGTGATCATATACTCTTGAGGTGTTATTTGTGCCTTCGTTTTCTTGTGCGCGCCTCTTGTCTTCGGGGCTGGCCTCTTATTCCCCCCCAGTTCCTATGAGGTTGGATTTGGTGCATTCCCTTGCGCGGCCTTAGCCTGTTTTTGCTGCACTTGAGCCGATTGCATAGTCTTATTTTTCCCTTCTGGGTCCGTGTATTAGATGCCCCTTCATGTGTCTGGTTTGTCTTTGAAGCACTTGGATTTATTGATGTTGTGTTTCTCCCTGCCCTGCCTCTTCTTTCGTTGTCCTTTTCAACAATTATTGGGTAAGGGCTGGAATCTTCCACTCGTCCTCCTAGTCTTTGATCGCCATGTCAATGCTTCTCTCTATGATACAATAGCACATATATAGCCATTGCTTATTGGGATCCTTCCACACCTGTATCCACATTGTCTGTCATGTGGCCTTGAAGTTGGTGATGTCCCTAAACCACGCGACAACCTATGGTGTGATCATCCACATGTTGGAGATGGATTCCTGCAGGTCCCATAGGTATCCTTCAAATATGGACCCGTTCATCCTTTTGTGCCTAGCATCAGACATATCTCTCAACAATAAGTATCTTTCTCCCTGGTTTGGTTTGGGTTTGGTACTAAAATTTACATACCTTGGTTCTCTCCAACCCATAAAGGTTATTAGCATGATTAACCATGAATATTGAAACTTTTTTCTTAGATCCTGTGCATCTTGACAGTCATCCAGAAAAAAGTTCAAGAGATAAGGTGGCCAGCTCACGGAGGTTCCTTTTGTTGTAGGAAAATCTGCCTGCGGACAAGTAGATCGACCTCTAAGGCTTGACCTTAACCCTAGACAGAAAAGTGCTTATCATGGACACTGA